>SJJU01002230.1:0-73317 GCA_012932125.1 Conopomorpha cramerella | reverse complement strand
GTTCCCAGACAAAAATGTTTTATAAAAATTGGTCAAGCTGTTTCCGACTTTGGTTACAAACACTTTGGCTATTGAGCCAAAGTGTTTTTGTAACCAAAGTCGGAGTCAGTTATTGAACTGTATTGCTAATGTGAAAAATAAATTACTGACGTTATATTATAGCGCACGCACCAGGAGCGTCGCGTTTGGAGCATCCACTACAGACATTCTCGGAGTTTGGCCTCGACAGAGCCGTGTCTTTACACGTGTGCTCACTATATACCGTTGCGAAGCTGGAATCCGGTACTTTATATTGGTGGTAAGTTGTCCATTTATAACTTTGATATCATCAGGCCAATATTTATATTATTCAGTCTAATCAATCATGAAAGAAGCTCTTTCAATGAGAAAGACCGTTACCGTCTTCCTTGAGCTTTGCATCACCTACAAGGGGGCTTTAAAGGTTTAGGGCATCCTAGTGTGTGGTCACATAGTAAATCATAGTTACGTATGATTGTAGTATCGGACTGACGTATAAAGGAAACAACCGTATTACTTAGATGACAGTTTAATACTGGTTCAAGAATGGCAGCGCGCAAGCTTGCTCACAATTTGGGTAGGTACAAGTAATGGTTGGTAAAACACTGATACATGCAATAGGTAATTGATACAGTTTTTATACATAATATTCCGCAGTTATTATACATTATTTTCCGGTCTAGAATAATATAGACCGGAGTCTAGAGGTATTGGCCGCGTGAAATCTGAGCGAAAGGAATATGAATTGTCTCCCGTTTACTACAGGATGAATGTAAGCCATGACAATTAGAAAAGAGACATTTTATGTTTTAAATCATACATGACTCATCGAGTTTTGTGTTGTGCTACTGTTGACTGTAACTGTGAGCAGTAATAACGATAGACGTCGAATACAAGGTGCAATGTGTGCGCAGGGGCGTGTTGCCGCTGGGGCAGCGCGCGCGGCTGTGGGAGAAGCACCGCGCGCGCTCGCGCAAGCAGCAGCGCGGACACTCCGCCGCGGCGCCGCACGACCTGCAGGCCGGGCAGAGCGTCACCATGAAGAACGCGCCCATGTACCAGCCGGGCGCCGTCGGTATGTAAACACCACTACCACCACCACCACCTCTACCATTCATATTGATCTAATTTATTTAACTTACTAAATTCGATTTTATGGAAAAAGCGTTACTATATTACGGAAATTTAAAGATGTGGCCGCACGTCGGCGGTTTTACGTACGTAAATAATTACAATTTTGTGTAGCAATTTTCGTCTACACAAAGTCATAAGAATAAGGATAAAGGCCAAAACGGATATTTTTAATGTTTTGAAGTCTACTGTTGCAAAGACTGTTCATTGTAATGGCATCCCAAAGTGGCAATGAATTACAAATCAGAGTATAAGCACATCGACGCCTTCCGGCCAACTTGTCGTAAGCGACATTACAGGAGAGGGATTAAAAAGTATAACAAATAATAAAGTAAAGTATTTTTACAGGAGAGGGATTAAAAAGTATAACAAACAGCAATGTTTTGGACGAAAAACACAAAATCTACCGCGATAGTGACATTAAAGTCGACGTACTTTGCTGTACTACAGCTATGAAACCTAGACCAATCGACGCAGAAAAAAAGGCGATTCAAACTGCGTACTCAACTCATTCTGGACAAAAATGTTGCTTAGGCTTTTTTGGATCGATGTACAAGACAACTTTAATAATAGTATGTTTATCCATCAGGATTCAACATGTCAAGCGGTGTGCCTAAAGTCGGCATACTTCAGAACGCGGCATGGAACTTGTCCGATTCGTCCAGATTCAAGCTGTTGCCGCCGCCACAGCCTGACCGATCACTTTCTGATAAGGATAAGCGAGATGTGCAGGTATGTATTGTGTAACGTTCGTTTATGGTGTTTACTGTTATTTAGATTTTTAATGTGACTGTTTCTAAAAATTACACAAAAATGCGGAGGGAGCCCTTACGTTTGTCCGCCTTACTGTTAAAGAGCTTGACTTGGCTTTGACTTTGGCTTGAGATGTTGTTCTACATTCATCCAGAACCAGTCACCGCTAACGGTGTCGTCGGTCAAGGCATCCTCGTCCGGCGGCAAGGACGGCAACAAGGACAGTAATAAGGACATGGCCGACCGCCTCGATATGCCGCCGCCGCCTAGCCCCGCTTCTTCCACTTGCAGTGATACCAGCACTTCGCATAGTGAGTATAAAACATAGTGCTGTTGAAAATACTGAGTTTTACTTATAGATGTTTGAGTAAGTTTAAAGTTGTAGCATAGAGTAGGTTTGAAAGAGTAGTTACGTTTGATACGGTTAGAAGTATTTTTTGCAGACTAGATCTGGGAAGAAACTGGCAACTTTAAAGCACATTATTTAAATCTTTTTCAATACATAATACCATAACCATTGCCCAGGGAAGAATCAACGCTTGACACCAGTTACACTTTATTTAGGAATATTATCTTATCCGTGTAGGGCTTAAATACACATTAGATATCTACAAAACCACGTTTCGTGACCGGGAATGGAGCTATTTTAGTTTTTTTTTTGACAGGCAATGAGTATGAATATTATTATTGTGTATGATCAGATGATGTAACAGACTACTTTGATTAATACAATACATGATTTCAGAGCGTGCCAAACGCGTGACTGTCCGTGGCGAGGAGGGCTCCTCCAATGATGGCTCTAAACGTGACGAAGAGGAATGGCCCCTCAAAGAAGTCGTCTTCCTTGAAGATGTGAAGAGTGTACCACTTGGTAAGTTATGACTTGAAATCTTACATCTTATACCCAGCAGTAGCAAAATCGGGTTTTCGTTGGTGATGGACGATAATGATAAAGTCGTCAACCCGACAATCAATTACCAAGCCAACCAAAAGCATCTTAACTACCTTCACTGACATACTTTTTTACAAATGTCACAAATCGCAATATTCGAACAGGGCGTGTACTCAAAGTCGACGGTGCGTACGCTGCCGTCCGTTTCCCGGCAATCGGTAAGGACGGCAAAGAGATTGTGCCGGCCAACCCGGACGACTGGACCTCCCTGCTGCAAGACTGCCGCCTTGTGAGGAAAGATGACCTGGTGGCTGTCAAGTGGGGGGCGGGGGGGCCCGCTGGTCCCCGCGGACCCGATTGTCTACAGAGATCGCCTAGGAAAGTCGCTCTGCCCAGCGACGTGCAAATTTTAAGTGTTGCTGTAAGTATTAATTTGAGCAGTGACTTAAATGTCGACACGCTCATTTTGTTGCGTCATGACTGTGATTATTCCGAAATACCATGACGTTACACATAAAATTATTGTGTGCGCCATGCTCGGAGTTTACTTTTCTTCTTTCTTTCATTCTTCCTTTCTTCCTTAATACTTTTTTTACTATCTTTTAATATTTATACATAAAGTCACATTCGTAACGCCTAAAATGGACAAATAAAAAGGTGTTAGTGGGCCTTTAGTTACAAATTGCTTGCTCATTTCCTGAATAAACCTAAATCTCCAGATCCCATAGTCTGCTCCTACCTAGTTACATCCCATAGTAGATCTTGTAATATCTGTGATTGATTACGTTTGTTTCTGAATACATCTATAACCTTTACTTTGTACAGAACACAGAAACATAATGTAAACTTAAATTCCTTTACAAGGTGGACGGTCGCGGCGTACATGCAGTAGTGCGTCGTCCGGGTGGACAGTTAGCCTACGCTGTATACGGCGTTGGTGGTACCCGGGCACTCACAGATAGTGTCTTCCCGACGGAGCAGGCTGGCCTGTTGGGACACAGCAACGGACATAATATACAACTATTTGCCGCTGCTGAGGTAAGATAAGAATTCATAGATCTCACAGAATCACAATACACAGTTCAGAACATTATACCTACCCGTCATACTACTACGTGGGCATTTGCTTATTAAGCAAGTGCCTCTGCCTACCCCGCTTTGGGATTTAAAGGCGTGAAGTGTATTTATTTTTATTTTATGACTACGTCATTGCTTTGTGAAACAATAATTAATGCTTTAATGTACCTATGGTAAAAACTATTTCTTTTATTATGCTGATATTACGGCATATAATTTCTATCAATTTGATTTAATAATATTTTTTTAATAAACTATAAACATGGACCATACAATTAGGACCGGAGTACCAGTGACGTCATTACGCATATTTCATATTTTCTCAATTTTCTCCGAATTTACGCATGGGAAAGATCAGATTTTTTGTTCAACACCCTGAAAGGCAAATACCGAAACAGTTGCTTCCTTCTACTAGCTTATGAAAAACTAGCTAAGTGAAAAGTAGACTTTAGCCGATTCAGAACTACCCGAATGCACGCATTTTACATCAGCCATTTCGGAGGTGTGTTCAAAAACACGGGAATTTCATAATATATTAGAAGTCAATCGTATTTAGCAAGTATAGCACAGTGTTTGCAATCCGCGGCGCAGGGCAGCGAGCCAGTGGTGGTGATGCTGGACGGCAACGGCGGCGTGTACCCGGTGGCGCGCGACTGCGTGGGCGCCGTGCGCGAGCCGCCGCCGCTCAACGTGCCGCCGGCGCGCGCCCTCGCCGCGCACGCGCTCGCGCTCCAGCCGCACCACGCGCCGCACAAGTCCCAGGTCACTAGCACGCCACTACCTTCACTTGGCCCTACTTTCATCTGATGCACACATGTTTCTTCTTTGCCCGATTTAAAGTTAACTTTAAGGGGAGCTTTTTTATTTTGTAGACTTCTTATTTATTAAGTTTCTCGAAAAATACTGAATGAAGACTTTTTGGCTTCAAAAATGTTTAAATCCAAGTATCCCCGTGAATCAAAGTAACCGTAGTCAATTCTGTATGTCTACCTTTCTTTAATGTGTAGTAAGTGTTTTTTCTTGCGTGTATTCTGATTAGATTATTAACCATCACAAGACTCGATTGACTCTTAAATTTTAATTACGTATATGTATGTACTCTAACTGATAATAGTTGTATTATTTTAGAGCTACAACAATCTTTTGGTTGAGTATTTCAAAGAACAAAGCGCTCCAAGCAAGACATGGCTAAATATGTTTTTGTTGAAAACTAGCGAAATTGCATTAAGCGTGAAAGACAATCGTATTTGTTTTATCACGTCAATAATATGACATGCGTGCTATCTAGGATTTCTGTATGTCTACCTTTCTTTAATGTGTAGTAAGTGCTTTTTCTTGCGTGTATTCTGATTAGAGCATTAACCATCACAAGACTCGATTGACTCTTAAATTGGGTGCAATGCAAACTGATTCAGTTTGCTATATCTTACCACAGATGGACTTGACAAGCTGCTATTGGTCTGGCGCTTATTTAACCCCAATTTCTCCTGCGCCGCTAAGAGAATCCATACATCTATGTAATTCAAACTATCAGTTGCCTTTATCCGATGCCCTTGACAATTTTAATCTGAAGTTATTTGGATGCCATCTTGCTCCTGCGAATGGAGTCAGGCCGCTGGTATGACTTCTATAAACTGATCACGAACACTGGGAATGATATAGCTATTTTAGCAAAAGACTACAATGTGAAGCATAGAAGGACCCCACAACTCAGGACTACCTACAGTGGAGGTCATTGTTAACCTTTAGCATTTAAGTGAAGATTTTAATAAAGATTTGATTTGATTTTAACTGAAGTCGGCATGTAGATCATTTGTGTTGTGTTACGCAGGTGGCGCTTATAATAATAGTTCCGGAGCCGCAGCTGATGATGCCGCGCGTGCTGCGCTGCGACCTCGACGGCATACGACAGATGCTGCATCAGCTTGAGAGCGATACTAATAGTGAGTGGTGTTATTTTTATAAATACACTAGCTGATCAGGCAAACATTGTTTTGCTAATCTTAATATAGACCATTAATCGAAATATAAACTATCGTATCTCTCAAATTAGACGAAATTACATATAAATGCCAACTTTTGTGAATATCGGTAGCCTTGGTGAAGAGTTCATTGAGAACAAACATCATGACACTGGATTTTTATATATTAAGATTTCTATTATTTGTATGTATGTGCTTAAAATGTATCCCATTTCAAACAACTAATTAGTTTACCTACCAAGTTTGTGGATTCTATACCAACAATTTGATACTAACGATCAATACAACTACACTTTTAGTTCGGCTAACTTTTTAGCTAGCAAATCTTCGAAAATCTTTAAATGGGAAATACTCCTAATAATTTATTATTTACTAATTTTTTTTTAATGTATTGTTTGAGTATTTTTTTTCTATAAATTATTTGCAGTAATTAGCGCCTTACGCTCGCATTAAATCATACAAGCACTTGTGTTATTCAGACAAGGAATTATACTTAAATATATTTTTTATTTTCTTTTAAATACATACATAAATTAGAAACTCAGACACATCCAACAAGTACCTAAAAGCTCTTCACTCAAGTACCTGTCAGCAATGGGAATCGAGGCTGAAAACTACACCACCACCCCACGCGAGTTATTTGTGGACAACACTAAATACATAAACAGTTACAAAATGCTTCTTGTAGGCTCTCGTCGTACGACTGGATTTTTTTATTGACATAACTTGTGTTTACAGAGCAACAAATCACAGCCATCCTACAAGAGAGATGCGACGGTAATCGGAACATACTTCACGCGTGTGTACACATGTGCGCTCCTACTTCAAACAAGGAACCGGATATAGGTTAGTGAAACATTTCTACCTTACGACTTAAGGGGCACTCAGCAGTATTTAGGACCTATCAATGTAGTACCAAGTTCGCCTTTGTACAATTTTAGTGCAATAAAGTGTTAAATAATAATAATAATAGGCCTCTCCAATTGCACGCCACTGATCTGTTTTCGGCTTCTCGCATCCAACTTCTGCTAGCCATCTTGCGCACATCATCAGTCCACCTTGCCTGGGGGCGTCCTACACATCGTTTGCCGAGACGCGGTCTCCACTCGAGAACTCGCTTGCCCCAACGGTCATCGGTTCTACGGCTAATATGGCCTCTTCAGCTTGCTAAACCGCTGAGCTATGTCGACGACTTTGGTTCTCTGTCGGATCACTTCATTTCTCATTCGATCCTTCAGAGAAACGCCGAGCTCAGCTTTCAGTACTCTGTGATATTCATTCGTAATAAAGCTAATATTAAATCTATATTACCTCCATTAAAAACGTAACATGTATCACACATCCAGATTCTAATACGACTTTATACTTTTCCTAAACAGTAGAGAACGCGACCCTTCCCGGATTGGGTGCGGGTGCCGGCGCGGGCGCAGCAGCCACTGAAGAATCCGTGCCCACTTTGTCTTGGCCACCGGATACTTTTGACGTGGCTTCCGGTGATGAAGACAGCCTCATGGGACTGGCTAATAATGGGTGAGGAAATCCTTAGTTATTCCGTAACTAAAAACAGGCTAGGTCGATTTTTTATATAATGAGCGTGCTAATTAAGTGCTTCTGTTTATTCCCTAGTTGGATTAAAAATATTTTATTTATGGCCGTTTTTGTTCTCATAAATCATCCCTTGAATCAATTTAATAAGTAGGATAATCTTATAATTAACAAAGACAATCTAAATCAATTCTTGATCTCAAAACTGTTTACATGATGTACATAAGAAATATCCTGCTTTTATTTTACTATCTGCAAGAAAATTTCGTCGTTTAACCCTTTAACAGGCAGAAGGTTTGTATGATATTCATGTTTTTAGAATGTATTGCAACGATTAGGTGGTATCTATATGCCCTCTGTCTGGTAAAGGGTTAAATCGGCGTTTGTTTATGTTTGTGTGTGTGTGTGTTGTTGTTGCAGCAAGTCTGGCGGCGGCGGCGGCGCGGTGAGCTCGGAGCCGGCGGAGCGGCGCGGCAACGCGCTGGCCGCGCTGCGCGCCATGTGCGACAGCGCCGCGCTGCAGCCGCATCTCATGCAGCTGCTCACTGCCAAGTAACACTATACTTATTATCTTTCAACTAGTCTTTTAACTAATCAAATGTCGTGACCTAGTGAATAGATACTCTAATATGTTGTGTGTCCGAGACCCGATGTTCTAGGCGTGTTTAAATGGGGACCTATGTACATTACGCAACGCTCATACGGTGAAGAACAACATCGTGATACCACATGGTGTGTGAACCTTATTACGGCAATGAGCTGCATAAAACACCGTGGGAAATTTGCTACGTGTGTGTTAAACAACTGAATTAGCAACTAACAAAGAACAGCAGAAGATATGGAGCCCTTTCCGCAGGCGTCTTAGAATATATGTAAAAAGAATCCTATACAAACGTACCCAACAACGTAACAAAATATATAATTTCTTGAAGCATACCGCCCTGGTACCGCATTTGGTCGGAATGTGCTAGTATATTAAATTAACGAGTACAGGACAATGCCAGTTTTAACTTTAGCAACAAAAACCTTATTCTGTCACATTACCTCAGGGACAGCCTAGGCCAGACGCCGCTAATGGCGGCGGTGGCGGAGCGCGCGTACCGCGCTGCATTAGTCCTGCTGGACGCTATCCGCGCTTGCCCCGAGGCGGACGAGGCCGCGCGCGCCGCCGCCATCTTCCCGCCGCGCGCGCACCCCGACCACTCGCCGCTGCTGGTGCTCTGCTGCAACGACACCTGCAGCTTCACCTGGACCGGACAGGAACATATCAATCAGGTCTGTTTTGCACTCAAGGCACTCGATATTGTGATTTCTTGTCACTCCGGTATTTCTAGTTTCTTTGGGCTGTTTTAAATGCTTTATTAATTTATTCTTGTATTGTTTAAATATTGGAACATTATGTCTATAGTGCATTTTTTTAAATGGTAATGAAATCATAATACATTTTATTCACAGGATATATTCGAGTGCAAGACCTGCGGTCTTACGGGCTCCCTTTGCTGCTGCACGGAATGCGCTAAGGTACGTGTCGTAAACCACTCATCTCCTTACTACAAAACTTTTGTTTAGTCCTCGCCTAAACTTTCATGCTATCATATTCTGATTACCAAGTAAAAGAAATAATGCTAGAGTTAATCTTTAAAACCATGCATGCTTGCTACACAAGGCACTTATTACAAATATTGAATTGTATATGAGTTGCATCTATTTTTATTTTTTAAATAAACTGAATTCTGTATATTACATTCAACTATAACGATCAAAATTTACTGTAGGTATGCCACAAAGGGCACGACTGCAAGCTAAAGCGAACGTCACCGACCGCATACTGCGACTGTTGGGAGAAGTGCCGCTGCAAGGCTCTAGTCGGCGGCAACTGGGCCGCCCGCTGCGAGCTGTTGGCCAGGCTCGCCAGGGACACAACACTAGCCACTCATTTCAACTCAAGGTAACTCAAGGACTAATATCACAATATTAAAGTTTCCCAGTAAACCGATACCGTAATAGGTCACTACAATTACACTACAATTTTAATCTTGGTACATCACATCGAATAAGTCGAATGACTTCTATGACATTGATTATTGCAGCTGTTTTCTATGGTGTTCTGTGAGTATTTAGAACTCAAATAATTTACGTCACTCCGTCCTCCCACCTCGCTACGATATGATTCGGGTATCCACTATGTACTACTATTTGGCTAACTACAGCGACATTAAACATTCTCAGGGGTGAATCCATCCTGCTGTTCCTTGTGCAAACGGTAGGACGCCAAGCCATAGAGCAGCGTCAGTTCCGCGCTGGAGGTGGCAGACGCTCAGCGCGCAAACAGCCCGGCTCTGACGCTGAATTGGACGCGCCTGAACACGACCTCGAACCACCTAGGTTCGCAAGGCGAGCGTTGTTGCATTTACTTGGTAAGTTGAAATAATATGCAAACATAATAGGCCTAAAAATAAGCATCGTCTTTGAGTAATGTTTAAAACATATGGTGATTAAAAAAATTACGACGAAAATAAATCGACAAAAAGCCCTTTAATACATATATTTAATTTATTTAAAATTTCGGTGATTTTGGGTAAGGTAATGTAATGTGTATGTAGGTATTGAAAAATATAATTAATAATACTATGTAGTCACACTACTCCATTGTATCTTAACCTATTTGAGACATGACATTGATGCTGTTTGTCCGGGTTATGATTATAACCTATTCGTTACTGAATCTTTGTGTTTAAACACTATCACAAGGGGATACAGCTAAAATCAGTGTTGTTGTATATGTGGTAATGTAAACATTATAGTTTTACACTTACCTGACACATTGTATCGCAAACAGCAAACTGGGCGGCTGTAGAGGCGGCCATAATGTGCGGGTCTAGCACGGGCGCGACGCCGACGGGCGGTGAGAGCGAAAGCCGGCCCGAGAGCCCCGCGCACTCGCAGTCCGGCACCACGCTGCTCGATAAGTTTACACACGCGCTCATTGTCAAATGCACTAACGAGGTAAGTTATTCATTTGGCGGTTGCTGTAAAAATATCCCACAAAAGAGCAGATCCGAAAACAATCGTACAATAACGCAGTTACACCTCTTTCGTTTCCTACTATCTTTGACAGATAAAATTTTTGGATAACTCCTCATTCAATTGTGCAATGATGCAATTCGCAGAGTACATCTCTGCGAATTATTCCCTAGGTGTAACTTGATCATTTCTCAAACTGCTTCTTTTTCCTTTCACTTATTGGGGTAATAAATATTTACTCAACCATGTCATAGTATTTTTTGTCACACATAGGTGTATGTATGTATCATGTTTTGTCTATCCAGATGCTAGATACACTTCTCCACACACTAATCGCCGAGCAACAGAACAATACAATACCCGGCCGAGCCGAACGCGCACGCGAAGTCGCACGTCGTTTCGTGCGCTCTGTTGCGCGCATATTCGTCATTTTCAGCGTGGAAATGGCGCCTGGTGCTGCCAAAAAGAAAGGGTAAGTCCTCAACTATTTACTTACTTTTGTTATTATTTATGCAATAACGTTTTTCTCCTGGATTTGTTCATGTGCAAAAGTGATTGGCACTGTTTGATATGAGCACATAAAGCGTTTTTTGGATGTGCATACATTATAAAGAAACCATATTGTTATCGTGTTTTGTAAGATACTAATTTACTTCATCGTTTTTTTATAGACCTTTGTCTACGTCATCGATTATACGCTGCCGACGCGTATTCGTGGCCCTGGTGGCCTTAGCCGTAGAAGAGCTAGTTGAAGCAGCCGACGCCTTGCTTGCGCCCGTCCGACTGGGCGTGGTGCGACCCACCGCACCCTTCCCGCTCGCCACATCTTACATGGACTTGGTTAATGGAAGTGAGGATCTGTTTGGCGTGGAACCTCTGTCCACTGGACATAGCAGACATGGACATTCTAGACGGTACGTAGTTCTTATTCGTTTTAAGGTGCTGCTATTTCGAAGCGATCTTCCGGCAGCAATTGTCTCGCTTCATAAACCAGTCGTACACTTCTAGTCGCTTCACGTACTGTCAGCAGTTCTCTTTGGAACAGCACCTTTACATTTCCAAGTCCAATGGTTCAGCGTACATTTAAAGCTTTTACAGCTACCAGAAGCGCGATAATGGCGCAGCAGCTCTGTCTCTCATCCATTACAACCATTTAAACACTTCTGTGCTACTTCTGCTGCGTTGCTATTACGCTGCTGCCGGCTATGACAAAAGCTTTATTGAGAAAAAACAATCTACATGCAAAATTACTTTTGCCAACAGCGATTCATCAGCGAACGGCACACGCGCTGCCCCGGGCACTTCAATGGGTAGTTCTACCTTAGTCCCGGACAGGTCATCGACCCCGGTGGCGGCGGAGTACGCCGACGACGTTGCGGCAGAGGCTCTGGGGGCTGATGATGACGCGTCAGAGACTGACGAACCGGGTGCGGCCGCTGCGCCTGCTTCCGGCGATGGAGCCGTACATGACGACCCTATGGGAGACAGGTGAGTGAACAATTCTTCTCTGGAAAATAATAATATGTAAACCTGTGGGACTCGCAGCCGCTAAAGTGTTTCGAAACAGAGTAGATAAGCCGGTCTTCCACCCTACGGCTTCCACAGAGTAGTCCCGCACTGAATACTTCCCATTTCAAGTCGAAATATTATCCGACAACTGGGCTACAGAAGGTTGCCGCTGCGTACATATTGTGCTAATCTAACTTTCTTTGTTATGCTTTCACGCGAAAACTTGTTATAAATGTGAAATAGGGGGGTATGTTTTCCTATAATTGTCACCGGAACAGCGGGTTACACAGGTGGTGCGGGTAAAGCTAGTTGTTGCGTGTTTAATTAAATTATAAACATTTCGTACAGAGTGCAAGATCAACATGTAGTGGTAGAGAACGGCACGGAGCGCGCGGAAGGTGGCGAGAGTGAGAGCGAGCTGGACCTGCTGGCCGAGGCCGAGACGGAGAGCGACTCCGACGACCAGGACAACGCCGAGTCGGCGCAGCGGAGCGTACAGACCGGTGCTACTCAGGGATCTGATCCCGGTACGTTCATCTTTGATATTTAAATCTATATTACTTACCAATTATTGCAATTATTGACCATTTTTTGTACCTGTGGATTTCAGTAACAATTTTTTTTTTTACTTTAAAGTTACACTTTTTTGTCGTATTGCACTGTACACTACATCATAGCCAACATCAGATAAAGTAACACTCAGCACTATATCATCCATATATCATAATCTTCAAATAACTGAATTTTATATAGCGACACCTTCTATCGTTTTTGCAGGGCTAAATTTATAACTTTCTAGGTATCATATAAAATCCGAATTTGATTCTACTTGCAAACATATCTGTAATAAACCATTAGTATCACTGCAGTTTATCTCCTTTACATACTTACACAGTTGGGCAGTAGCAACAGGGTGATTTTGACTACATGAACATCTCTTCATCATTCCATAAAAAAAAATTGAATCAGTCAAAACGACCCTGTTGGCGTACTTCAGCCCAACTATAGGTACAATGTTAACTGACGACACACCGCTACAGGTATAGCATCACTGCTCCTTTACCCAGAGGACGAGAGTGGCGACTCCACCCAGCCCGAGGACGAGGACTCTGAGGCGGGCGAGACCGACGAGCACGAGGGCGAGGGTGAGACGCCCGTGCACGAGGGCGAGCAGCTGGAGAGGAGGAGCGCGCCGCCTGCCAGGCCTAATCTCGCACCGCACTCTATGCAGTGGGCTATACGGTATGTTGTTCCACTTAAGACTTAAGCTTACACTACAAAAAAAAACATGACTCGCCAAACTTCAATTAATTTTAATTACATTGCATAGAAAGCAAGTAAAATGCTCAGTTTTACCCCGCAGAGATCCCACGGTCTGTAGTATTATTTACAATTGTTTTTATTTGCTTGCGTACGAAGCCTAACAGATTTCTGTAGTCCTGTATGGAACCCGGTGTATAAAATTGATGCTGAGAGGCTTGAAACTATAGAAATGATCTTTATAATACCTGGTATTTTCAGAAAATAAGTGCAGTGAGCTTCCCAATTATAACTAGTGCAAAAATCACGACACTATGGAATTACTTGACGAAGAGACGATCCCGAATAGATCTTAAGAACAACAATACATTGTTCGGAACTACTAGACAACATGTTATTTTTATTGCACATTTTCTTCCTGTTAATAAGAAAGATTATGTTATTAGAGTCAACATTGTGTCTTGTATTACTAACCTATCTACACCTAACAGGTCGCGAGAGTCGGTCCGCGGCAGTACTAGCGGCGGTGGCGGCGTGCGGCTAGCGGGCGGCTCGTCGCTCGTGTTCATCGACCCCACGTCCCTGCGCCGCTCCGCCGCCGCCGCCGCGGCCGGCGCGCACGACCCGCACTCCACTGCCACTACGGCTAGCTGCCTCGCGAGGGCTTTTGGTGAGTTTGTTGAAAGGTCACACGACAAGCGTCTTGGGTGATCCACATATTATATTTGTCACATTAAATAAGTGGTTCATTATATTTCTAACCTCGATGTCTCCAGGTATTGTCCTACGTCAGATCGCTGATCTCCTGTGGGAGAACGAGCGCATATCGCAACCGCTCCCGGGTCCGATGCCGCTGGCATACCGCGAGGCGCTGCGATTGCAATGTTACCTGGAAAGACAACTTAAACCTACTTGGGATTGGCTGGTTGCCGTCATGGATGCTACTGAAGCCCAGCTAAGGTATGTGCTTTTGTATTTATGAATCACTTGTGTCGGACTCCTTAACGACTAAACCCCCGCAATGACCTCAGTATCGCGAGCAGGGCCGGCCCCGGGTGTACCCGAAGGAATTTCGTCAGGACCCATCCAAGCGATCTGTCTGGCGTGTCTGCCCCAGCGACCGCCATCGCTGACGGCGGTTACCAGGTCATAGTCCCAGTCCTTCTTGTCTAAACGCCCGAAACTACACGGCTCAAGTTCAGATATACCTAAATTAACTATCTTTATGCTGATCATGATCCTATATCCACTATTAAAGTTGAAACATATTGGCTACTTCTATGCCATATATTTTTTGAATATGTGCGTTATTTATTGGTCTTTATATTTCCATGTCACCGAGATTATAATATTTGATTCTATTAGTTCAACAAAGTATCTCAACTGACAGACATGTTTGTTCAGGTTCGGCGCCTCACTGACGAGCAACAACGGCAGCGCCACTACGGAGCCTCGCGCGGGCGCCGCGGCGGGCGCGGCCGGGGCGGCCGGCGGCGCGGGGGCGGCGGCGGCGCGACGCACTGCCTCCGTCACACCCCCCGCCACACGCATCATTGGCTTCTCGGAGGGGCCACGCGCTAGGGATCGCGATCAAGGCAAGCCACGGCGTAAACGCCACATACATACATACATACACTTCACGCCTGTCTCCCAGAGGGGTAGGCAGAGACTACAGATCTCCATTTGTCCCGGTCCTGACATAGCCCTTTCGCTTCATCTACATTCATACATCTTTTCATACATGACCTCCGGTTTAGAGTACTTTTCACACCACCATATCTGTATTTCTTGTGTGATAAGTGTTTTGTTTACATGTGTATTGTGATAATAAGCTTACTTCTATACAAAATCTTTTTGATGGCCCAATAGCCACTCAGTAGTATTGTTTGATTTAGTAATTGTAAAATATGAACTTGAAAAACCCTTTTGGTTTAAGTTTTACAATAGTAAAACTGTCACTTTATTACCATTACCAGGTGTAGAAGCCGGTTCGGCCCGCCGCGAGTTCCTAGCGTACTGCCTGTCGCTACTGCGCGCGCACAGCTCCGAGCACGCGGAACAGCTGCCCGTGCTGGACGTAGCCGCGCTCAAGCACGTGGCCTACGTGCTGGATGCGCTCGTCTACTACATGCGGGCCGCACACCCGGCGCCGCAGAACAACAGGCAACATGCGCTGCCGGTTAGTGGATTGTATAATTACATTCTTAGATAAAACACGTTCAAGAACTAGTAGTTGTATAGCAACTTAGACCAAGTTCTTCTTTTCTGCTTACATTTCATGACTCAAATGCATTGTTTTTTTACACCATACATTTACTAAGTACGCTCATGACCGTCGCAAAATACATAGTATGACGGACGAGTTTTGGATCTGTAGGTATAGTCTTAAAGTTAATAAAGTAGGTACACTCCCTTAAATCCAACCCAAACCAAACCCCAACTCCCTTACCAATAACAAAAGTTATACAATGTACTTAACCACTATCCTTAGTCCTTTTAACATTTCTTGTGTGCAAAATACTAGACAACGAGACAATAGACTTTATTGTTGATTTGAAATTAAATTGTACAATGTATAATTTATGTAGTTAGTAAAGTAGGGAGGTCTCGGACCATTTTGGTATTTAATGAGTTGTATGTTTACCTTAATACAGCAGGATGAGAACGAGAACGAGGACGGCGAGGAGGAAGCGGGCGGCGCTGCGAGCGCGGCCGACTCTGACGGCGAGGGCGAGGCGCGCGGCCGACACCACGCCTTCTTCCAGCGCTCCGACTCTACGCTCTGTCTCGGATGCGTGCCGCCAGATCCATTCAACAGTTAGTACTTTATACTACACTTACATTTAACTACTTTAACCCTTAATCAGACAAGGTTAGGTGTTTTTCTGATGGATTTTGAACTCTATTGGCGTTTGTTATTCTAATTACCGACCAATCCATCACATAAACCCGGGTGACGTTTATCATACTATCTAGTTTTTTAGTACAATGTGAAATTATTATTTAATGTTTAAATAGGTATGTGTCCTGTAGTGTATACCTTATGTGATTATTATCTGATAAGTTCGCTGAAAAAATTAGACAATTCCAGTGAAGACATTCAATAAGGTTCAAAGTATTTGTTGGTCAAGTGGCTATATACTAGCCTTTGTTTGATTAAGGGTTAAAATGTATTTTAAATAAATCAGGAGGAAATAACGGCGCTAGTTTCGTTTGTCCCAAAAACACGATTGCCGGTACAAGTAGTCGCGTGCTCTACGCCATTTTAAAATAAATATTCTGGGACATTTTACTTATGGTCACTTGACCCCAAACTAGGATACCTTATACTATGGGTGACAGAGACTGATAAAATTAAATAAACACTTAAATACACATACGTCAATTAAACACCCAGAGCAACACAAGAAATGTCGCAGCTCATCACTAAAGCTTTATGTCGGTCGCGGGAATCAAACTCGCGATCGTTGTACTATCATGATATTAAACACATATTGGATGGACATTAACATGGCAGAAGTAATAAAGGAAATCTGTCATTGGCACAAGTATGAACAATACATCACGTGTGGCCTGATTGACAGTGAGCATGCAAGAGGCCCTACCGTTGGCGGACCAGCCACAGCTGTTGCAACCTAACGCCCGGCGGGAGGAGCTGTTCGGCATGCCGCGCCAGCCCGTCACCGTGCCGCCCGCCGGCGACGGCCCGCGCGGACTGCACAACCCGCTTGAAGGTTACTCATCTACTTTTACTATTTAATATGTACGGTTCCCCAAAAAGAGATCTCTATCACTTTAGATGACACTTCCTTTGTCATTAAAACATTATGTTAGGGTTATATCATCATCATCAGCCCATATTTGTTATATAGTGGCAAGTAAAAGTTGCACCTAATTTAAGAGCCAACCGAGGCTTGTGATTCATAACAACTTAACACAACATTGTTCACCGGGTATATAGACGCGAAAATAATCAAAGACAAGCTCAGCTCGAGCTTACCTTTATTATTTTACTCGACGTTTCATAACAACTTACATCATTACTTCATAACAATTTACTTGCATGGTTTCGTGCCCTTGAGCATAGAATAAAAAGTGGAAAATTTAAGTTAGGGAACTTAGTGTTCCAATAATTTGTAAATCAACTCGAATGATTCGCAAATAAACTGGACTGTGACAATTTGGTGGTGTATCTACACAGCGCCTTGGATAACGAGTTTTCAACGAGTTTTCCCTATTTACCAATGGTTCATATTGCACTGTAACTGGGCAGTAAAGGGACATTATTTTTTACACTTTATTGTAGTTTTGTGCACTCTAAGCTACTTATTATTTCTTTCGATCAGAGTTCACATGGCCTATTACTCTGGGCAATAATGTAGCAATGAGCTTAATGAATGAAGTGTTGTATGTGGCAGTGGTCCCCCGGCGGCTGGGCCTGTCGTCGCGCGGCGAGCAGCGCGCCTGGTCCCCGCCGGCGCGGCCCGCCTCGGCGCCGCCCGCACACACCCCGCGCGATGAACCACAGGTTGCCTACATTTTATTGTTCACTAGTTGACGCTCTGCGAATCAAATACAATATGTGATTTGTGTAGACTAGCTGTGCCGCGCAATTACTAGGAAGTTTTATTTCCCGTGCCAATTATTTTAATAATACCCTATAACTCGGGGATAAAAAATAAAAATACTGGTGAAAGAATTTCGAAAAAGATGTTATAGTTCTTGAGTTTACTTGTAAATTAACATACAATGCAAAAATACAAATCTTAGAACCGTATATAAGTAGGCACCCCCGTATTCATTCTGGTTTTGTACTCGCCGGATTTTTAGTAATAATTCCGTTTTTTTATTATGTAATGTTGCCTGTCACCTTTCAAATGTTTCAATATTTTTTTCAAAGCGGCCCAATAACTAAATCCTTACTAATATTATAAATCGGAAAGTGAGTTTGTTTGTTTGTTCCGCTTTCACGCCGTAACTACTGAACCGATTGCTTTGAAATTTTACGTAAAGTTAGAAGTCCGCATTAAATAATAGGGTACTTTTTATCCCGGAAAAAAATTATATTCGCGAGGGAAACTTCGATTTTTCCAGAGGAATGATAAGTTTTCTTATAGTTGTCCTTTATACCGCAATATAACCGAAGTCCACGCGGGCGAAGCCGCGGGCGGAAAGCTAGTCCTATATAATTGAAATATTTCACAGTACTTAAATATTGACATACCTGTCAAAATTTTACACGGGATTGACCAGTGTATAATGATTGTCCGATTTAACGAAGTGGTAATAGTTGAGGAGGTTAGGATCAAAACGTATTAATTTAGGTGTAACCAAATTTGATGATAAAAAATAGGAAAACTTATACTACTCTTAGGCCCTTTCAGAAGAAAAACATAAATAATCCATTCCCTTGTACATATATGAAATCTATTATTTCACAAAAACAATTTTAAAAATAGTACATGGTAGTGAAGTTATATATTTGAAAATGTACAGAAACCCTTAGGGGAAGAAAAGCAAATTAATACGTTTTGATTCTAACCTCCTCAGTTATTCCCTATTGTTATTAGGATAGGTTAAGTTCGCATTTTTTACGCAATAGAATGAATTAATGAATGCACTATACACAAGCGATATTACCATATTCTAAAGAATGTAGTTTAAAACGAAATGGCTAATTTCAGGACTTATCGTGCACAAAAGACACAGTAACAAAAATGGACATAGACACAGACGGTGAATACGTATCCGACTCAGATTCGAATGAAACTCGGCAAATGCAGAGAAAAAAACATCACAGACAACCACACTCTGTGACCCTGACTCCAGCTAATAGTGGTATGGAAGCTAGCTCTCAGGAGTTCCATACATTGGTTGACACAGCCTGCTCTATTATTGAGGCGCCACATCAACAAACGGTCACGTCGCCAGGTAATACTTCGTTCTATTTTGTTCAGAAATAAACATGTTTTATGTAGTATATAGAGGGTGGTTCATTTACATCGGTCAGTATGGGAAATTCTGACTATAAGACATACGAAGATCTTTTCTTAGGAACCATATCATCAATTTCAATAAGAACATTAACTGCACTCAGCTCTAGTAGTAGTATCCTAGAAATAACCAACTATACTAAATATGAAATATATTATTGCTATAATATGAACTGATTTTAGACGACACTTATAATGGTCTAATGGAAATTTGCACCTAGCTCATTTTGCGGGATATATCCCATAATATGTTCTATAGAACAAGTTTCTCTCCCTCTTTTCCTAGAGACCAAACCCGACCAACAAACTACTAACCCTATTTGGATGTAAAAAACATCAATAAGAACTACAACTTATTGCGAATTTTTTACTTTGTTTAATAATAAGAAATCTATCATCGGAGAGTTTTATATTTATTATAACAATGCACACTTGCACAGGTACAAGCGGCTCAGTGTCTGTGGAGCCGCGCCCGTCGACGTCCCGCAGCCCCGGCAAGAGTGTTATTGTACGTGCTGTAAGTCACTCCACTTTTTTGGGGGACTTTTCTTATCAAAATTATTCCCTAAACGCACCGCGCATTGGCTTTAAATTCACTACGTTTAAGATTTGTGGTGGCTGAAATGATACATTAAGTGAATAACATGTGACGAAGATTAACTAGAAAAACTGTTATGACTAAGCGGTCCTAATATGAAATTTATTTTTTTGCGCTACGCATGTTTTACGATTGATATATAATTGAAAATAATTGGGTTAAGTAAGGATGGTGACAAAAGTATTAAAAAAGGGAACTCTTCGGTGCTTTGTAAAGTAATTTGGAAAGAAGGACTGATTAGACTAATTACGAAATTAATATGAACAGAGTGTGTAAAGGGAATCGTCGATGAGGGTAGACCACGCCGAACGTGCATTTACAAAGGCGATATTGTGTGTCGTAAAGCAATGACATTGCAGAATGAACGTATTTAACCCTTTACCAGGCAGAGGGAATAGTGATCCCACTTAATTTTGAACCATAGTTCGTTGAAATACAGACTAAAGTCAATGGGTTTCAAACAAACCTTCTGCCTGTTAAAGGGTTAAAGTATCAAAGCCGCAGCCCAGCCGAAGAAGGCATGAGAGGTGCGTTAAGATCTTGGCATGGGGACATTGATTGTGTCTTCATATCCTTGTGGGCGGCAGGCGTAATAATATTATTTGTGAATGTATTTATGTACGAGTTACTTAAATTAATCACTGGCTTTTGCTACTTTCATGCATAATAATACTAGAGAAATGTAATTCAGGGCGAGCTACTAAGCAGCGCAGACCCGCTCGAGTCCCAAGAGATATCAGCACACGTGACAGTGGAGACCACAGGATTGCCTCTTCCACCTCTGCCCTCCTTACCGCAACCCTCCGTGCTTCCTACGTAAGTAATGCTTCTTTTGTGTCTATGGATTTTATGTGATTTTGTTGAGAAATCAATAAAGACTTTGGAGACCTGTAAAAAAGCCTCGATATAATCTATATCTATTATGTAAAAATGAATTGATGTTCGTTAGTCTCGCTAAAACTCGAGAACGGTTGGACGGTTTTGGCTAATTTAGGACGTCTTGAATCCCACGTGGAATGGAAGTCCAGGGAAGGTTTAGAAGGTGTATTTTTTTTTTCAAATACATTGGGTACAAGGCGACTTCCTGTGGCAAAACGAATGTTTGCCGGGGACAGCTAATACTGTATAATTAAATGCGCCATTGTGCAGGCTTTATCAAGGTATTTGCCGTGGAGCGAAAGGGCTTGGTGCATTGGGCCATACTTTATTTTACAAAAATTTTTGCTCTTCGACTGGCTAAAAATCGGTCAAACACTTGTTCGAAATAACAAAAACTTTTGAAAAAATACTTTACTCGCCTATATAGACTGATAATTAGCCAAGCCGTAGTAATTTAACAACCGTAGGTATTTTTCCTAAAAATTAAAGAAGTGTTATGAAACTGATGAATCAATTATTGTTTCATTTACAGGAGGATTAAAAATTGTATAATTCGTTTGTTTTGTCAACAGCCGCACAAGTCCGTCGTTGGGCGCGTCAGTGTCCCACGATCTACTGCTGGGTCGCTGGCGGCTCTCGCTGGACCTGTTCGGGCGCGTGTTCACGGAGGACGTGGGGCTGGAGCCGGGCTCCGTGGTCGCCGAGCTCGGCGGCTTCCCAGTCAAGGAGCTCAAGTTCAGACGCGACATGGAGAAGTTTAGGAACTCCCAGCAGAGAGACCTCACGCTGCATAGGGTAAGGCTTCATTTTTTATTTTGTAACTGAGAAATTTTACGATCTATTGAATTTTCCCCATTACAAAATAAAAAAGCACAATTACTAACTAAACCATCACTGCAAATTCATCTGTCTGTGAATGTGTATGTCTACTTTCCGTTTATGGTTACCTATAAGACAAGCATCCGCAGCGCCATCTGCGTTCAGCTTTGTATTTTCTTCCCTATTATGTAAGTTAGTAGCCCATTTTCCATTAGAATTATCTGCTCTCATCTAATCGTGACGTTTCCACGTTTAAGTAATAAACTGTTTCATAATGTTCGATTTAGATTTGAGCTATTTTTAAATAATTACAGAGGCATATAAATGTGAAATGACTATTCTAATGGTATAAACAGATGGAGCGTGACAGAGCCAAGTTACTCCAACAAACATTTGCGGAGCTGAACAGTGCCTACGCGGGCCAGAACCGGCGCGCACACTCGGGTCAACCGCCGCTCGCCGTCAGCAGGGTCAAGGTCACCTTCAAGGATGAGCCTGGAGAGGGCACCGGCGTCGCCAGGTCTTTCTACACTAGTGTCGCTGAGGTTCGTTATTTTTCTTTCGTAATTTTTTTATTTATGTATTTTTTTTATCGATAATTGGGTCTCTATTTTTCATGGTGGTTCAACATTTTAGATCTCCTAATTTGTGTTGAATTTTAGTTCGTTATCACATTAGATTAATTCTCTCTGCATAGCACGCTATTTTATTTTAGAATGTTTTCCAATTTAAAGATCCCCGGATTCTTGAAGCGAAATTCATTTTGATAAAACCACTGGCATACGACTTTTTTTTAATTTTGTATGCTTTTTTTAATTACTGTTCAATAAAAATGGGATAAATATTATCTTTCACTTCAATTTGTTACTAAATAATTTATAGAAATATCAAATTGTGTTCATAAGCCTACAGCAATAAAGACAATTGTTACGTTATGCAGGCACTGTTAGCAAATGAAAAGCTTCCACCACTGGAGCCAGTAGGCGGGCCCGCCGCCGCCGCCGCGCCCGCCGCCGCAGCACCCTCGGGCAGCGGAGCCGCCGCCAACACTGCACGGTACCTTACTTCTACTCAAATAAGTTAGGCTACGTACCCACTGGACACACGGTTACGTAGCTATGAAATATTTCAGCGGTTTATCTAGTCACTACGAGGTTTCACTGTTGCTGTTTTAGTAAGTGGCTGAACTGCAGTAAAATACACGCTGATGAGCCATGTTTTAAAGGCAGCTTTTAGAATGACTGTGATGACAGTGCTCAGCGATTATAGACATCGCGTCACATCACATTATTTATTTATTTATTCACATTTGACACGTACACTTACATACATACAATTACAAAATAACGAAAATCGACAATAAGGAAAAACAAACACAGAAATTAATAAGTAAAAATTGTCCGGTTTGACGTGGCAAATGCATTACTAGTATATTAAGTAACATTACAGTCATGTTACTCAATATACTAGTGAGCAAATATTTGGCCACGTTTTTATGAGTTTGGTTTGTGTCGCAGAAGCGGCGCGGCGGGTCGCGCGCGGTCGAAGGAGGCGACGCGGCGCGCGCCGAGCCGGCCCTCGCCGCGCCAGCCCGGCGCCCGCGAGCCGCGCCGCGCGCTCAGCATCGACGCGCGCCCCTACTCGCCGCAGGTAACACGCACACACACACACACACACACAGTGTCTGCAGTTGAATACCCAAATAATAAAACATACTAAAATATAACTGACAGAAGTCATCCTGGACAAACCTATTACGGACATCTAGTGACATTTTTGGAGTTTGAAAATTACCCATTGATAGACCTCTCACTCACTTATTTCATTTAAGAAAATTTTGTTCTTCGGTACCGTCGATATTACTGTGTATTGGATTAAATTGTCAGATGTGAATCTAATCCAATACAGATGTATATCAAGAAAGACTCACTATTCATATGAAAAGAAAACTTTATTGATTGTGCAGGCTGCGCCCGGAGCGGAGTCAGGTAACTACAGCGGCGACCGGCCTGGAGGACTCAACGAGCACTTGACGCTTCATCAGGCACAACTAGGCGAACGACTATATCCTAAGGTGAGCCCCTACGAGTACATTGATTTTATTTTTAATTGTAATTGAGTATTTATGTTTTTTTGTCTGCTTTCTATAAAACAACAACATGGTACGTGATGTTGTACAATATTTATTTAGGTTTGTGTTGCAATTTCATCTTATAGTATCGTTCTTAGTTTGTATCGGCATTTGCATAAAAAGTGCCTCTGCTTTCTGATTAAAAGACGTGGAGTATATTTTTTAAAGTAAATACAATATGTGTTTGGACAGGTGCATGCCCTACACCCGACGTTCGCGGGCAAGATAACGGGCATGCTGCTGGAGTTGACGCCCGCGCAGCTGCTCGTGCTCATGGCCAGCGAGGAGGCGCTGAGGCTCAAGGTGCGCGAAGCCATGGACCTCATCGTCATGCACCCCTCCGAGGCTATACTTGGTAAGCTATACTCATTAAACTTCTACACGGGCCTTCTCGCGCGACCGCTGAATATCTTTATATGATCACTAGCGGCCCGTACCGACTGTGCTCGGGTGGACATGTACTTTTTAAACATTTCGGAATAAACATTGGGTTTAATTTTTTACATCTAAATTTGGCTGAAAGAAATTGCTATTTGCAATAAGTCCGCCTTTCTTCAACCAATTCATTTTGCAATGTCTGTACTGATTTTTGAGCAATAAACACTACTGTCATACAATTATTTATCTGATACTGATACGTTGTCGCGCTGAAAAGCGCGTTTTATCAAGTAGGTATACAATCCGATCCCGTAGGTATATACGATATACGTATAGGTATATACCAACTTCATCGCAATCGGTCCAGTCGTTTTTGAGAGTATTCATTATAGTGACCCTCGCTTCGCTTCGGGTACCATTTTTACCCCAGTAGGAGTTACTTTTCAAAAGACCTATGTCTTAAAAGTTAAAACTTACCTACCTGTACTACGGTACACTGGTACGGTAAGAATATTGAAATTTAATTCAACACGCCTCGCGCGCGAGACCTCTAACATTATCAGTGTTTCTCTAGTATATTATGCATGCACATGCATATATCAATCTTCCTATTGAATTGCCCTATCTAAAAAATAACTGTTGGTTTGCCCTGAAAATAACTTTTGATTAGCCCTGAAAAGATCTATTGATTAGCTCTGAAAAGAACTTCTGAGTGGAACGAACCTAAAAAAAATCGAACAAAAATTATAAGACTTCGCGCACGACCGCTGCGTAGCGAGCCAACCTCGCTTACTGTACTCATCTACCTTACTCATCAGTTATCATAGATCTAAACTCCCCTCGCGCACGCGCATCACCCGCGGGGGGTAACCGCCTTTGTGACGCTCATTTCCCAACGGACCGTGCAGCAGAAGTCGTAATATTGTAATTTCGCCATAACTTCAAAACAAAACGTCCAATTTTAATCATACAAAGACCAAATATGATCTACATAAACTGTACGTAGTGATGAAATAATTTATTTTAATAAGGATTAAAAATAGCATGAGTAAAATAAATGCGTTTAAATGTAGGTAGTAAAAAAATTCAAGATTTTTAAATAAAAAATTGGTTGTTGTATCTCACTCCACATAGATAGGTACAATGTGTCGCGGACTTGTAGATATATATCTATAAGATCTACAATTAATTAGAACATTATATGGTTCTATCTTTTATAGTTTAGACAGCGTACTAGGAATAAGTAATTTATTTGGTTGATTTTTACATCTTGTGTTCGAAAAATCCAAATATTTTACGTAGCCCTATTTATTTCTAAAATAAAATTCATCCTATGTTACACGTGGATAATGTAGCTTTGGAATTGTGAAATGATTTTTAAAAACGGTCCAGTAGTTTTTGAGCCTATTTATTACAACCAAACAAACAACGGTTTCCTCTTTATAATATTATTATATATTATGTATGTATAGATAAAACAAAAGTTACGGGCATAAGCTTATCAAATCAATATCATAACAGGGGCATGTTAAAAGCACCGCTGAAGTACTGTGTAAATACTGACATTATTCATATTCAATTGTTTTGCTTCCATGTGTACATTTACACTTACATCCAGTGTTGGTCCAACATGGACCCTGTTAGGGCATTGCACAGTTCGGAGAGCGCTATCTTATTACAACACAGTACCGTTGTTAACACGCACAGATTTAGACGTGTTCTCGCTGACGGAGCGCGGCGGGTCCGGCGGCGGCGGAGGCGGTGTCGGCAGCGGCGGCGGGGCGGCCCCGGGCCCCTCGTCCTCCGCGCCCGCGCCTCCCCCGCCCGACGACTCGGCACCGCTCTTCTACTGCCCCGGCAAGCGCGGCTACTACTGCCCAAGGCAGGGACGCGCCTCGCCCGAGCGGATCAACGCCTTTAGGAATGTTGGCAGGTTAGATATTGAAACTCTTAAGAGGTCTCGAGCTTCATTTAAGGGCACGCGTCCCGAAACGAGGCCTTACGCTTGAAGCACTTTGGATAGACACTTAAACTAACTAGTCACGAAACCCCTTGAGCAATTGCTACTGCTCCGGCTGCTAATTACTGTTGACTATGGACTGCAAAAGTGGAAAAAATGCACCATACTTTTCTAAAACAATCTGTGTATTTTCGCTAGTGCTGCACGTTTGCCTTCAGTCTACAAAGAATTACCATTACCCTACGGTAGTTTCCCATAAATTATTTTTAAGCAATCTCTATAATATCCTATTCAACACGTCTACATACAGAATAATCGGGCTATGCTTGCTGCAAAACGAGCTCTGCCCGATGTTCCTGTCGCGGCATGTGTTGAAATACATCCTGGGGCGGGCGGTGCGCTTCCACGACCTGGCCTTCTTCGACCCTGTGGTGTACGAGAGTCTCAGGCAACTCGTTGTCGACGCCGAGACCGGCGACTCGCATTCTCTCTTCGCGGCACTGGACCTCAACTTCAGGTACTTAAGATAATTTTTTTTATTCTGGTTATCAATATTGGTGTGGAAAGCTGACAGTCTGTATTTCAATATTTCGTTTTTATGAGCCGTCTGGAACTTTTCATTCTCTTAAAATATTGAAAATTAAAATACTTCACAGGAAGTCGTTAGAAAAGTTCTCACAGTACACGTAAATATGCGTTTGAGTACAGTTAACAATATTTTCGTGAGTGACAAGATTAATACCATCAAATAAAAACTGGCCATGTACTTTAACGTTTTTGCTTTTTGATAACGCTAATGGGATACAGTAAAGACAATAAACCAATTTATTCTTATTCCAATAAGTGTATGTGAAGTTTGTTGCACCGGTTAACGTGAACCGTGTGGTTTTGTCAGCCTGGAGATGTGCGAGGAGGAGGGCGGCGGCTGCGTGGAGCTGGTGAGCGGCGGGCGCGAGCTGGAGGTGCAGGCGCACAACGTGTACGACTACGTGCGCAAGTACGCCGCGCAGCGCATGCTGCACGCGCAGGAGAAGGCGCTCGAGGTAACACTGCTCCTCGTCTCTATACCTCCTTGAAAAAAGAATAACGTCGGAAAATTTACCCTTTTTTGTTTTTCAAAATCCTTTGTTTTTATCCAACGATCTCTATAGTACTAGCGTACTAGATAGGGCGTCCCATACAAGGGGCTGGTTCCTACGTTTATGAGAGCATCATCGTCGATCAGTCGTCTTGCGACATCGAAACGTCACTCATCCCGCACATGCTAATGTTTACATGGGAAAAAAATGTTTTGTGTACCCCTCGATCTGTGATCTTCGTTAATTTAATAGCTTAAGGTATTTATAGTGTGTAATATAGAGCCCTATTTTATTTAGAAGTATTTAAAATTTGACAATATGAACAAACATGCAAAATAGAGTCGTCTCTTTCTAATTTACTTAATGGCATTTCGCTCATTTACTACAACAACGCGATATCTCACAATGTTTTGTTATTGTGAAAAGAATCCTTAGTAATAAGATTGTTATTTCTAGAGTTGAAACGGATATACGGCCACTATCCGATTTTTACTATCCTGCGGATGGCCGGATGTCGGTCTATAACCGGATATCCGGTCGACCAGATAGTACCAAGCTATGAGCGAAACCAGTGTTCAAAAAACATCCATAGCCTTTTTGCCTTAGCAAAGCCATTTTGAAACATACAGAAGAAATAATATGAAATTGTGTCAAAAAGTAGCTACATTTCGCGAAAGAGTTACACCTATCTTGATATGCGCAATCAAGCGAACAAGTCAACGCCAATCGTAGCTGTAGCCCACCCCTGCTGTCACTTAACGTCATGCACCGCCGCTTGTGCTCGAAAATGTCTGTCCTTGCAAATCATACGTACCTACCGACTCCATTTGCCATTATAGTGTATTTCCACAGCGACAACCAAACAGCAGACAAAATAACTAAAATACTGAAGCTGTATCTATCGAATGCAAACAGATATATAAATATTATTCTACTAGGCGATGCGCGTGGGTGTATTGGATGTGCTGCCCGAGTCATCGCTGGAGGGTCTAACGGCTGAGGACCTGCGGCTGCTGCTGAACGGCGTGGGCGACATCAACGTGGCCGCGCTCGTCTCCTACACCAGCTTCAACGACGAGAGCGGCGAGCAGCCCGAGCGACTCGCGCGCTTCAAGCGCTGGCTTTGGGCCATCGTCGACAAGATGACACATCTCGAGAGACAGGATCTAGTTAGTATACCTTGCCAAATACTATTATAGTAACTCACCTAGGTGTTTGAGTACAGACTTATTACGCATAATAAGGAAATTACAAAACTGATACTTATTATGGAACGTCATAAATGTACTTGAAATAGTATTTATTGATCTTACCGTTATCCGTTATCAATTTACTAGTTTATGGTTTTATATTTGTTTTAATTGATATGACATATCTCAATCCGGAAATACGATTAATTTATGATAGATGCTCGACACTAATATGGTTTTAAAGAAAGGCATGTAAATATAACTGTAAATTCACAATCTCATTCTAATGAGTCATTATGGTTTTTGTTATTGTCTATTTCTACACCAAGTTTTGTCAAAATCCGTTCAGTAGTTTTTTAAGAAGAAACATATTCACACACTAGCTAACTTGGCAAAGGTTGTTTTACCAATATACTTTATAGCCTATGTTATTCTAGTTGATAAGCAACAATGATGCCAAGTTTCATCAAAATCAATCCAGTACTTTTTGCGTTAAAGAAGGACAAACATCCATACATCCATCCAAACTTTCGCATTTATAATATTAGTAGGTTTACACAACTTTTTAATTTCATTTTCAATTCCTGAAGTGAGTTTGACATCGGCCTGTGTTTTTCAAGGTATACTTTTGGACCGGTTCGCCCGCGCTGCCGGCATCCGAAGAGGGCTTCCAACCGATGCCGTCGGTGACGATCCGGCCAGCAGACGACGCACATCTGCCTACCGCCAACACGTGCATCTCGCGCCTTTATATCCCGCTCTACTCGTCGCGACACGTGCTCAAGCACAAGCTCCTGCTAGCTATCAAAACAAAGAACTTCGGCTTTGTCTGAATGCATCGCGCATTTCCAATCACACTACACGATTGGAAATCAGCACCAACTACTATGCAATCTCCTCAAATCATCAATCGTGACTGCGTACTTTGACTGAATAGTAATATTCAATTTGCCATGTTTACGTTGGATTCCACGTAAATTGACACAAGTACATTCACTGAATCTATTGTCTAAGACTTACATTTTAAGTATTTAATTGTTATCTCTCTGATATCTGAATCGAATGATTCCAGCTGATGTTTGGTATAACTTCCTTTCTTTTGATATTGATTTACATAGTTGGTATTCTACTTTGTCGGACATAAAGCATCCATTGTGACAGTGCATTTGTTGCGTTCCTTGTGTACATTATTATTAATAATATCTTGATGAGTGCAAGAGAAAGAGGTGGCCGGAGGTGTTGATGCTCGTATATCGAAAATATTTTAATCTGTTTATAGCTTTGTTATATAGTGATAAAATATATGAGATCATAGAGTATGATGGATGTTGCTGTAATTATCTTGGGTAAGCTTGGATATTTGGAGGCGTTCCATACAAGCGACGGTGTGTTTTGTGATATCAGAGGAAGTATTTACGCGCCTCTCCTAAATTTAAGATAATTATTA
The DNA here is from genome assembly GCA_012932125.1 of Conopomorpha cramerella. Lineage (NCBI taxonomy): Eukaryota > Metazoa > Arthropoda > Insecta > Lepidoptera > Gracillariidae > Conopomorpha > Conopomorpha cramerella. Next base: position 43,652 of record SJJU01002230.1, on the reverse strand, counting down.
GATTCCTTTTTAGTTGTACTAATGATTCATAATAAACAACTTCAAAAGCTTACTGTGGTGTTATTTATCAATGGATGTTATGTAATTTCATTTGTGTGGGAAAGACAAACTTTGGTCACCCATGAGATCTAACTCACTAGTCTGTAAGAAGCCCATTTTCACACTTGATAACACCAACTTGTCCAAACAAAAAAAATCATAGAACGGAAATAACGGAGTTACTCCATTACTTGTCACTTTCGCCAATTCGTCACTGTCGTTAACTCGTCATTATCCCGATTTGTCAATAACTTAAAATCTTTAATATCATGATGTATAGTCAGGCTGTGATAAGGGGGATACATTGAAAATAAGCAGGTAAGGCATATTAGTGAATACGTTTTTTGTTTCTTTCTTTTGTCTTATTAGGGATATATATTCCTGTTTGTCTTGTCCTGAAATCAGCATGCAGTGCTTCTCTTATGACTTGACACAAAGTAGAACAAATCCTTTTGTTTCAAATTCAATGGAAAACGTAGGTAGTCTATTGTGCCATGATTCGACAGCATTTATCGTTTTATCACGTTCGTTATGGCAACTTATATAATTCCCAAAGGCTGTCAACCATGTTTCCACAAAGTTACTGTTGATTTCGTGGTAATTTCCGAAGACTGAGAATTATGTAAAATTGAAATCCATGCCTTCTTATGAAAAGATTTCGAAAACAAAGAAAAATAAAATGTAACGCACTCTATTTTTGGAATTGGGGAATTTTCTAAATCCAAAAGTTTCTTATCTAGACGCTAGTAGATATCCAGGGGGACTGTCAGTTATATTTTAGTGCGTTTTTTATTATTTCGGTGAGTTATTTAGACTTCAGACTCTTGTAACATGTAGACAAACAATAAAAAAATACTGTCGCCTTCAATACGGACTGCTTGAAGTTAGTACCTAATTTCGTTGACATTTGTCCCCCTAATACAATTAGCGCCATCTGTCATAACTAAGTGAAACAGGGGTCCTGAAAATTCCCCATTACTACGAACTGTGTCAAGAATAACAAAGAGTAAAAAAAATCTAGCCGAAAAGTAGGTACAGGTCCGTTAACCTCGATTATATTTAGTACCTAAGGTGTGCGTTACCCCAGCCAGATTTTGTCGAAAATCACATTTTTTTTTAAGTAGATAATTAGAAGTCCAACTTCTTCAATTGTTGTGCTGAATTTTAAATTTGTTTTGCTTATGGTTTTTTAGTTATTTGACAAAAACAGATCTGGCTGGCGTAACGTTACCCCAGCCAGATGTTTTGTTAATTAAAGGGTTTATTTAAATAAACTTTAGGTACATAATTAGTATTCTGAACGAGGTAAATGTTGCCACAAAATTTGAATTTGTATCGTTTATGGTTTCGGAGATATTCAAAATCCCGCTGGGGTAACGTTTACGTGTTCGCTGTATCTCCGAAACGGCTAAGCGAATATGTATAATTTTTTGTACACAGCTTCTATGAATTTGTTATAATTTGTTTGTTTGCCAATAAAGAAAAACAAAATAATGCACCGTTTAGAAGTATTTTAATTAAAAAAAAAAACTCAAAAATAGCTCCTAGCTCTTCAAAAAAGAGCTCTAAAGCCTTATTTGAACTTACAACAACTTACAACTGCCTTCAAATGTTTGTAAATTTTCATTAGAATCCTGTAGGTATTTATTAAGTTACAACGATATTTAATTCAGTTCTCGTAACGATGCGCTCCGGAGATTTTAAGCCTCCGATTTACTGAGTTCCTTGTGGATTTAAAAGTTGAATAAGGTATCATTAATTAGTATTTTAGTTTAATTTTCTACCTGTAAAATTTCAGCGTAATACGATTTGTAATTACCGAGATAATTAAAAGAAAGACATTAGGTAGTGCATGATCATGGCAACCCGACCAAGTATAGATGGTTACGAAAAGCGGCCACGTAGTGCTTTATACTAACTATTGAAATTAATAGGATAGTTTTAAACGTAAAGTACAGTTACGTACAGAAGTGTAAAACGAAAACAATATTATCTTAATTTGAGTATTTTTATTTACAAATCATGTCTTATAAACTTACAAAGAAAAATGCGAAGTACCTAAACACTAATTTAGTTATATTTTCTTATAGCAGCATAATAAATGTTCATTGGCTCAACATAATTATAAATTAACTTCAAAAAGATTAACATTGATTTTCAAATCATGAACTAACAATCACATAATAAATTATTGACTGACATTATTATTTTAAGAGCACATTACGATGACTGGCTGGCTAATCTATATTATTTTAAAACTGCAACGGGACCGTGTTTGTGCCAATTAAATATTTCACTATTTTGTTAATAAATATATAAGTATAGCGCTTACGTCACAACAGGTTAAATAAGATAGGTAATGAATGGTACAGTATTTTAAGTAGGTAACATAAATAAGTAGACACAAATTAAAAATATATAATTTAATTCATTCCAAGATATATACTATGCTATAGGCTGAATAGTTTAATTCTGTACGCGACTGTATTGAGCATGTAGCGTTATTATACTATACGTTTTAAAAGGTAGGCATAAAGTACTACGCGGCCGCTTTTTCGTAGCCATCTATACTTGGTCGGGTTGCCATGATCATGAACTACCTAATGTCTTTCTTTTAATTATCTCAGTAATTACAAATCGTATTACGCTGAAAGGAGACTGATCAAAAGCGGTACTTGAAATAGTTCAGTGTCGACACATATATCATTGTGTGCTTAGAGAATAAAAGTTTTAATTCCGTTTATTAGACATTTTAATTTACCTGCATTTTTAATTAAAATGATAATTAATTATTTGGCCGTAAAGCAAATGTTTCCAAGGTTGTATGCGATTTTGGTCAGTATTTTTTATCAATCTGTCAGTTTGTATTGCACTCGGTCATTCATCGAGCGTTGTTTACTTTGGTGAAATTATATTTTTTTCTTTAAAAAGTAGATAAATATTACTTAATACTTAAAATAAATTGAGACAAAAATGCCACACAATTCAGTAGTAGATGGAAACTGGGACGTAGACTCTGCAACTACCTACCTACCTAGCAGTACGTGAAATGAAGTCTACCTAGGTAGATTTGCTTGACTGTGTGTTTGGACTACTGCGATCTTATCTCTTCTAATAGCAAGAACGATGGAAATGGTGAAGAACCTACTTGGTTTGGGCTCCAAGATATTACGGACTTCTTTACAGCCTGTTCATAACAATGTAAATACATGAAATAAATAAAAAGCCTAGAATTTTTTGAAAATAGTATTTATTGTTCAATATGTACAAAATCCTCCTCATGTACAAAAATGCTATCTAAGAAGGTGGCAGGTGGTAATAAAATGTCATGGAAACGACCCCAATCCTAAGTACCACACAATTATCATCACATGTGCACAACCTTCCTACAGTTTGTTTACCAATAATGCATGTACAGTAATACTGTTCAATCCAGTGATGCCAATCTTCACCATTTAAATTAAGCAATATATATTGAAAATATTGCTTGTTAGCCACATGACAGGATCTTATTTTCGTCCTTAAAAGCAATTGGTGTGATTCAATGTGCATTGAACTAGTGTCAATCTCAATAAAAAAGGAGCCATTAATTTGAATATGCTCCCCATAATAAGACATTTTCATTACAGGGAAAACATGTAACTCTGGTAGGTCAGAATTAATACTAATAAAATCAAGACAGTTCCTATTCATCCTTTCACAGTCATTTTGGCCAATCATTTCCCAATTGTACAATGATAATTGTTCCTGACAAACACAGGCATTCTCAGTAACATACAACTTTTGTTCTTTTAATATGGCTGTCTTAATACATACATACACTTCACGCCTGTCTCCCAGAGGGGTAGGCAGAGACTACAGATAATATGGCTCTCTTAATATAAGCTGGTATCCTTTTACGTTCAACATTTTGACATCCTGGCACAAAAAAATGATTTGGAGAGTCTGCAGTTCTTTTGTACTTTGGCAAAGTAATAGTTTGGTTATCTTCGATTGGAGGATTTATCAGCCCAGCAGCCCAATCTGGGCAATAGACTTGAGGTAGGAGCTTCTGTGTCTATGTCTTCTTGTGGCTGTGCAGGTTGAAGAATGTTTCCTAGCAATGGATCTAGAGCAGGTAAATCCGCGGCAATGGGCTCTGGCTTTCCAATGTTTGGCAGGGCTACATGGGCTCGGGTCCAACATGGATGACATGCTATAGACCCACCAGGTACCTTAAATGTGAAAATACTTCAATTTAGTGCCTTTGTGGTAATAAAAAACAGGTTAAGAAATGTTATAGAGCATTTTAACCCAATGCTGGCTTGCTTTGCTTGCTCCCCCAGGGGTCATTTACATATCATGGCCTAAGCTCTTCTATGACTTATTCCCTAAAACCATTACTACATAATATTGACTATACATAATCACTGGTACTGATTAATTTCAAAAAGACCCACTTGACGACCAGGGGTGTGCTTCTTCCAATATATTGTGCAATGTACAATGCTTACCAATCGAGGAAATATTTGCATTGCTATATGTATAATTCAGCTCCTGACTTCCAAGTTGTAATCTGTGGGTACCTCTCCCAGTTTGCCGTCTCATGGATAGACCACAAGAAATGCAAACATGTGTGTTGCCCGACTTGTCTATTTCATGAAACAAGAAGTTCTCGGTTCCCAGCCTCTTTTGCTATAAGAGTAAAGCATTGGTGACAGAGGCGATCAGTATCATTTATCTGCAAAAGAAATAATACTTTGGAAGTGGGCTTTTAGTAGGTAGGTATAGCCACAACAGTATTAATATCCTTGTTACAAACTAGTACACATAAATACACTCACATCCATAATCCCCAAAATGGAGTGGACAGAACCTTTGGTTCACAAGAACTCTTCGGTCATGTTTAGTATAATAAGGAGTTAAGAATGTCAATATGGGTCTTCAGTTACAAATTGCTAGCTCATTCATAGCCTGACTAAACCTAAATCTACAGATCCCATAGTCAGATCCCACAACATGCCAGGCAAGCATTGTATTTACATACCAAATCAGAATCGAATCCTAGTTCAGTATGGGATGAAACTAGTTACATAATAGAATTATGTAGGTAAGTGTAGCTATGTGTGTTTATCTATTTCAATATATTTTTTAAACAGTTCTATAACATACCTCTCGGTCGCACCATTCCTCGGCTATCAAAAGAAGTTCTGGGCTTAAGTTCTATAGCCGAATAATTATATTGTTCCATATTGAGTCCAGAATGTCAGGTAAATACTAAACGGAGGAGAACAAGCTCGAATCTACGTTTAGATTTATCACAGTCCACAACACGACAAAGTTATGTTCTGAAAGTCTAAGCTAAGTTCAGCACCAAAGAGAAGTTTTAATTGTTACAGATTGATGAACAACACAACGATGCTTTCTTTCTTACATTCAACAAACAACCAACAACACAAAAAATAACAACAGTAACACCGTCTGGTAGGTAGATAATTTACAGACGCAAGTGCTGTGCAAGTGACAGACAATGCAGACGGCTAAGGCTAAAATCGAATAAATCGATTTTTAATCGTACTATATTAAGTATTGACTCAAATTACCTATTCTCACAAATATAATCGTTTTATACGAATGTAAGAATATCCATTTATAAGGGTGTGCCTACATTTTAGTCTCATTAGTCCGATGTCTGGCATTGCAAAGCACATAGATTCGAATAACCTCAACTTTTCCGATACTATTAGATCGAATAAGTCCATCTCTAGCGCTCACTTTTTACAGTGTTGCCATGCCCTACAGTGATACCAGTTAACTATTATAGTAATCAAGTTTATTTATTAATTTATTTATAAATGCAGGTAAAATATATGGATTCAATACCTGGAATAAATCAAACTATTTTTACTCTACGAAATATCTAAATATCATGAGTGAACATTTTTGAGTACCAACGTCCATACAAAAGTGATCAGTCTCCTTTTACAGGTAGAAAATTGAACTAAAATACTAATTAATGATATCTTATTCAACTTTTAAATCCACAAGGAACTCAGTAAATCGGAGGCTTCAAATCTCCGGAGCGCATCGTTACGAGAACTGAATTAAGTATCGTTGTAACTTAATAAATACCTACAGGATTCTAATGAAAATTTACAAACATTTGAAGGCAGTTGTAAGCTACAAAATGACGTTTCAAATAAGGCTTTAGAGCTCTTTTTTGAAGAGCTAGGAGCAATTTTTGAGGTTTTTTTTTAATTAAAATACTTCTAAACGGTGCGTTATATTATAACAAATTCATAGAAGCTGTGTACAAAAAATTATACATATTCGCTTAGCCGTTTCGGAGATACAGCGAACACGTAAACGTTACCCCAGCAGGATTTTGAATATCTCCGAAACCATAAACGATACAAATTCAAATTTTGTGGCAACATTTACCTCATTCAGAATACTAATTATGTACCTAAAGTTTATTTCAATAACCCCTTTAATTAACAAAACATCTGGCTGGGGTAACGTTACTCCAGCCAGATCTGTTTTTGTCAAATAACTAAAAAACCATAAGCAAAACAAATTTAAAAATCAGCACAACAAATGAAGAAGTTGGACTTCTAATTATCTACTTAAAAAAAAATGTGATTTTCGACAAAATCTGGCTGGGGTAACGCACACGTACCTAAGTATTGATCATGAGTTGACTGTATGTATAGTGACAAATCAGGCATAGTGACGGGTTAGGGATATTGACGAATTAAAGATTTTTAAGTTATTGACAGGACAAACAGGATAGTGGCGAGTTAACGACAGTGACGAAGTAATGGAGTAACTCATCACCCCAGTACATCTGCCAAAATGGGCTTATAGCCCACGGACATTAGATATACTAATGTTTCTTTTGCAACAACTATAAAGAAGTCATTCTAACTGAAAAGATGTGGTAGAAATGGGTAATATTTAGTGTCCGACCGAAATTTTCATTTTCGATTTCGGGTCGCGCTCGGCACGGCTGGCAATATGAATAACATTACAAACACAATCAGAAAATGAAGCAGAAGCAGAAGCGTGCATAAATATGAAGGTACTCTCCTAGAATCTCTAAATAATAGATTTTCTTTTGTAAAAGGACATCTCTTACTAATGGCTAACTTTACTTGATCCAAGGTTTAAATCCAAATATACCTCTATATATCCACAGACGAAGTTAACATTGCCACAAATGAAATCGTTAATTTTCTGGCAAGGTAAGTACCTACAACAAAAATACTCACTGAGCAAGAGAACGACATAAATGCGATATTGTTATCTGAAAGTCAAAATATCCATAGCCAAATAGAGAATATTTTTGGGATACACACGACCAGTCAACTATCGAGCAGATGCACACCGATGAAAATCTTGACCCAACAGCGACACTCAGACAGACTACAATGTTACTTATCAGAACCCTTGTTACAGCGTAATGCTGATATTTAGTCTTATTGGAACCCCAGCCCATATCCTTTATTACGAAATGCTGTTCTAAAATACCTGTCACCACCACCGACAAGTGTACCTAGCGAACAGTTGCTTAGCGCTGCTGGACAAATACGTAGGTATATACTGATAGGCGAGGTAATTTGCTAGATGAAGCAGTTTTATTTTATACCACCATTAAAAAATCGCTAACTTTGTGTTACAAATAAATAATGTATTATTTTCAATTTATATGGTAGTTAAAATTTCAAACAGACCCTCTGTAACCTGTGCTGCATTGTGATAAATCTTTGAAATTAGAAACGTCGTCGGCAAGATATTAATTTTAAAAAAAAAAACGGGCTTACTAACATTTTTTCGTCTTTCTTTTATAAAAGGTTCGGTTTCGGTATCGGCCGAAACTACAATCAAACCGTACCTTCGGTTTCGGCAAAATTACATGTTTCGGTCGGGCACTAGCAATATTCTAATAGATTACTAACTAGGGTCGTTGTTGTGATCCTATGGCTATGTCCACACCCCTTCGTTGATTACCTACCGACGTAAATGTCACAGTGTAGGTATGTGTTACAAAGTATTTAGAAAAAACGTTATAGAGTAGAAAGGGTTGGGACTCTCACTACTATTATATTACCTACTTACTATTACCACTGGCTTAAAATAGCGCGACCCTTCGCAATTTTTTTGACAATCTAGCTGGTTAATGAAAGACGATTTAAATCGTGCAATCGTCTACAAGTGGTCAATTCAACTATTAACAAATAAGAAATCCGGCTACGAAATGGGACTAAACGTGTATACGCGGTTCAAGACTAAAGTAATTTTACAGTTCATCTATGTAGGTTCACCTATATCTCTGCATAAGAATAAAATAATGAGGCATCATTGAACCTGCTGTCCTTTCAAATGAAAAAAAAAACACAATATTATGTACCAATATTTAATGTAAAATGTGAAATTTATTCACAACATATACACATTTCATTATTTTCAGCATCACACCACAATCTTGTTGAAAATTACAAGAGCTTCTTCTTCAAAACAACGATAGGTCTCAGAGGCCCCAGTCTGAAAAAAAAAGTATTAACATTAATAAACATAGTAACACCATTCTTTAGTATAGATAGACAACTGTCGGAGCCATTCACTTGTTGCTTTTTAAAATGCCTTGGTTATTAATCTTCAAATTGTCCACTCTAATGAAATATTCAGTACATGGCCTTTTCGTATACCGTGCATCATACAAGAGTTAAATAATAGCTTCGCCGACTTTACTGAAATCCCGAATACATAACCCGAAATTAGAAGAAGAAAGAAAGTGGTAGAGCTAGTTAATGTTTTATCCTATAATAATTCGAGTTTTTCAGCATCAAGTTCCTCAATCAAGCTCCTCAAAAAGAGTCGTGCGAGTGTAGAATCCTAGTGAATAATTATGAGACTTCGTGCTTAAGAAAGAGCCCGTGGGCTATGTTCGTTTTATACTGCTATCTCTTATCAAAGAACCTTCTGCTGAAACGTCAGTGGCTCTAACCAGCGAAGGGGCAGGTCGCGTCGAAGCATAAAATATAGGTATACAGAGGGTGATAAGGACATATTAGTAACTTACATATTTATATTTTATCAAAATTTGAAAATAAAAGCTTATCAGCATGCCAAAAACATTTGTAAAAGGCAAACGCATAACTATAAGGATCCTGACTATGTCAGGAAGGATAAAACAGAGAAAGCATGGTCAGACATCGGAAAAAAATTGATAAATTGATGAAATTTGCGATTTATATGGATAGCGTCGTGTGCGGAGTTTGCCTTCATAGGGGTAGTAGCATACCAGTAGATGACCTGAGGGTTGCGTTGCAGTTGCGTAGTAAATGAGTAGCCTCGTGTGAGAATGGCCGACCTTTTTTTATTTATTTAAGACCGATACGAATGACTAAACAAAAAAATGTTGCCTTATCCTCGATGATTTCGATTACGGAGTCATTCGCAGAATGGTTTACAATTTTCATTTGATCTATAAACAAGTTCCAACAATTAAGGCATGGATGAAACATATATTCACACCTCATTTAAAAGGAAAATGCTGGATTGATTCTTCAGATAAAGGAGTTATACAGTTGATTTCGAAAGGACATCGGCTTATTATAGTGCATGCTGGTAGTGCAAAAGGTTTTATTCAACGAGCGTTGTTGATGTATCAATCCACTGATAAAAGTGGAGATTATCATAACGCTATGTATAGTGAAAATTATGAAAAATGCCTGCGAAATCAACTTATTCCTATCTTAGCTCCACATTCCGTACTTGTTGTAGATAATGCTGCGTACCATAACAAATACTTGGAAAAACCACTAAATTCTAACTCTCTCAAACAGGATATGATAAACTTGCTACTGAAACATGACATTTACTTTGACACATCCTTGACTAAATTACAGTTATATGAAATTATTCGTCAACATAAACATCAATTTGTTGAATATCCAATTGACAAAATTCTTAACCAATATGGACACACTGTTTTAAGATTACCCCCATACCACTCACAAAGTTTCACAAAGAAACGTTGATATGAATATGTCTACCGTGAAACGATTAGTTATGGAAAAAGTGGCTTGAATTAGTCCAGATTGGAAAAATGTTTGTGACCATGCTATAAAATTTGAGAATCAGTATCGACGTAATGAAAATTTGTTAGATGATCATGTTGACAGCATAATAATAAATGTAAATGAGGGCTCTGACAGCGACTCGTCTGAGAGCAATTTAGATTCGGTAATGGAAGATATTGAAAATGATGACCCAAACTAAAAAAAAAATGATTGGGGTACCGAGTTGAGTACTTTCAACTTGGCGACGATGCAGAGACTCCAGAACAAACCAAATCTCAATCAAGTCAAAGGCCTTCTCTTAGACCCCGAAAGCTAGACACAGGGACAGATTATACTCTTCCGCCTTCTCTATGATCCACCGCACTGTGTGGATGTGGTCCACGGTGCCGGAATGGTTGAATTTTTAAAAATCTTTGATGCAAGATGGGTCACTCTAGAAAACATCTTGAAAACAGCTGATGTGACTTATAAGGAAAATAGGTCAGAATAGGAGTTCTCCCTTCGAACAGGACAGCATTAAATAGCTTTTGGAGCTCTCTTAAAATGGGTTTATCTCCAGCCTCCTCTCCTGGAGCTTTTCCATTTTTAAGCAGTCTAAGAGCAATCCCAGTACTGATTTCTGGCAGGTGTTGGGTGAAATGGCATGTTAACTTGGCTCTAGAGTCCCCATTTTCGGGATCGGGATTTGACCCGTGGTGATTGTAAAAAATGTTGCGTTGTCTATTACTTACCTCTCTCCAAAGGAGAATATCATAGAGGCTCCACCAAAGAAGCATATTCAATTGAATTCTTTTCGGATCTGTAAAATTGGAATATAATTTTAGACAACTTATATGAGTGTTATTTGTTTATGTGAGACCTGAAGTATATGAACTCTAATCAATATTAGATATGAATGAAATAATTTTAGAAAGGATCAACAATAGCATAGACACAAAAAGATATTGAGTGCTACAAATATTAAATAAGATCTTTAAGTCCAGATATATAGATCAGTGACCGGTTTTTTACTGTACATAAACTTCACATCCATGTACCAAGTGAGGTGGACAGAGCTATTGTAGTTGTATCACACACCTAACATTTAGTATAAGTAATATTTGATGGAATGATGGATTTTAACAGAAATTTGTATTATTTTCTCCCATACAGCAAAATGGCAATTAATCACACATAAGAAATCTTTTTTCATTCTTTTTGCACTTTTTTATAAATTAAACGGAAGGTGGATGGTGTATGAGTCATACATATAGTACCACATACTAAAGTTTCACACCCACTTTCAGTTGTTATAAAAAAACAATAATCAATCATAAATAAAAAAAGTCATACCCAATTCTTAGACCTTTGACTGCAGTTCTTCACAATTCTGCCGCCACTTGATGCTTCTGTCATGAACTTGCATTGAGACCCAATCAGATTGCTCATCACCCAAATGTAGACAAAGATTGCATCCTGATCCACTTTCATCATAAAGTAAATCAACAATGAGTAGAGTTATTCTGACAATCACTCATTTTCATACAGAATTACAATATCACCCATGAAGCACTTTTTGTCCAGTTTACAATAAAAACATCCGTCACAGATATAGCATACTCATTTATTTGATCAACCACATAACACACTAAGCACAGTCAACTTAAAATCTAATAAAGACCTGAGTTTCATTCTAAAAATCATAGAACATAAAACATACCTCACCATACAGAACAAAATAATCACTTTCTAAAATATACTAGTATAATTGTGTAAGTTATTTACTCAAGGTAAATTTCATCATAAAGATTTGAAATAAGAGTGCAATTATTGTTGACAACAATTTGCTTGACATCTCACCTGGCCAAAGCTAAATCATGTCTGTTGTTTGTTATTCCAGCTGTTTCCACCGGAACCACTTGGGGCAGTGGAACCATTCCCATTGCCACTCCAGTTTTGGTTTGAACCCCAGCTTCCTTGATTCCAATTACCACTGCCTTTTCCATTCCAACCTTGACCACTACCACCTTGATTCCATGATGGAGGTGGTCCATTTTGATTCCAATTTTGATTGCCATTCCAATTCTTTCCACTGCCTTGTGGTGGCCCACCTTGCCAGTTGTTTGGCCCACCATTATTTGGGCCAAGAAATCCTCCCCATCCAGCTTGGTTCAGAGCAGCAGCAACTAAACTAATAGGTAAATTAAAGTTTGGTGGGGGTCCTCCATTGGGATTAATACCTAAGTTTTGCATATTCAGTGAGTCTATATTACCACTTCCTCCTCCGGATGTATTAGAACCCCCAGATGAACCTCTATTTCCATCCCAGTTGCCTTGGGAGTTATAGGAATCACCTTTCCAATTTGGATTCTTTGATTTTATTTTTGGGGCAGCACTAGATACTGACACAGATGCACCTTTAATAACATGATCTTCACCACATAGGCTTTGTGCAACTTCTGGGTCCAAAAAGGTGACAAATCCAAATGCTCTGAAAGGACGTGGCACAAATACATCTGTAACCTCGCCAAATTTAGAAAAGTAATCTCTCAAATCATCTGCAGTCATATCCTCAGTACATCTTCCCACAAATACTTTACAAGGCATTTGAGGCACAACACCTTCCTTAGAATTAGGAATTCGGACATCAACCCATCTTCCATCAATATTATGTCGCTGAGCAAGAGCTCTCATTTGTGATGCGTAGGTCGCAAAACGAATAAAACCAAAGCCTTTAAAAGTACCACTAGCATCTCTTTTTAGTTGTACCATGACAACTTCTCCAAATTGCTCAAAGTACTGTTTGATAGATTCCTCTGTAGCTTTCCAAGGAAGACCTAGACAAATTAGGTCGGAACATGTCAGCTTCTTTTCAAAACGTTTGGTTTTAGCTGCTGAATTCTCGGGAGACAAATCTTCCATTTTACGTTTATTCTCTTTGGGGAACACACATACGTACAGAACCTTCCCCCAGCCAGAATCGGTTGGCGGGTGCAACCTGCCATCACTCAAGCGTATACCTCGTACGGATTTCGTATCTGGGTGCCGATATTTTAGTCCAGATGCTCCTGGAAACTGAGCCACGAGTGTGGTTAGCAGCAAAGTACCATCTTCTTCACATGGTATTTCTACTGCGTTGTTATCGTCTTCATCTTCGCTGACACGAATGTAGTCAAATATTTCGTCGTTGAACATTCCAGATTTATTACTCATGTTTTTTATTACAGGAAACGAATATTTGCAATAACTGGACCAAAGGTAACTAACTATTTCCGTAACAAATCCGATTAACGCTGTCCAAAAAATGTAACTTCTTCGCACCAGCAGCATTGACAAGGTATCAAAATTTATAAAATTCAATATGGCTGTCTGTCTTGGACTCCTCATCGCACTTCGCGCCGGCGCCGGACATTTCACGCCCCGGACGGTGTTGCCATTGCATATAATAAAAAATCATTGTGTTTGAAAAGTTTTTTCTTATCCAACATTAATTTATTAGAAAATAACTCTAACAAAGTCACTTTTACCTATTTGACAGTTTGGATCCCGAATTACTCTGTTACGTAGTAAGAGACAGAAAATGTTTTCTCTTATAAAATTTAACCTTTCATGTTGTCCATATTGATGTCTCGTTTTATTCTAAACGTAGTTGTTTTTGGTCTGAGGGCTTTATAAACCCTACATTTCGATCTTTGAATGTAGGTACACAACGGATTTTGATACGGTTATCTATTCTAGATAGAGATATTTTGGGGGAATTATTTGTTTATTGAGGAATTAGTTGTTATTTGCTTCTTTAAAATAAGAATATCTCGGTTTTACAAAAGCAGGAAGTGTTAACTCCGTTATTCCTTGACTTTACTATGTACAAAAAATATATTATAGGTATATTTTTACTATAGGTATATTTTTACCCTACCCCTACGTACTTAAAGTGTATACATTGTGGAATTTCAAGTGTATAAGTTGGGTAATACGTTTTGTACTGCATCATAATAATGTCTTGTGTATCGAGAGTGTTATCCAATATTTCCACCGGCTAAACATTCACAATATAACAAGTCTGAAATATACCTAACCGTCTGCGCTGTCTTTCTATCCCTCAGACCAAAAACAATGACGTTTGGGATAAAACGAGACAATGATACGAAAAATATGCAGGAGGGAAAGAGCAAGAGACATTTATCTTCTATCCCTTACTACGTAGTGGGGTATTGCATGTACTTCTGGATCCGAACTATCACTTTTACTACCAAAATGACAGTTTGGATCCAGAAGATCTTCCATACATATTGCTTAGAAAGAGAAAGACTGAGGGTGCGCGGCTTAAAAGTCAAGTTGTATTTAGTCTAAGCCTATCCGTATAGCCGTATTTCAATAAACCCATGTCAAACATGTGTTATTGTGAACTACCTGATTAGCCAATATAGATAATTGACAGTGTTTCCCTGATATTATACGCATGTATTATGTATACAGGGTCACCCGGAAAATCGTGAATCAAACGAAACAGTGTGATAGCTAGCTATTCTGAACCAAAAATAAAGCGTCATATTTTTTTTATTAAGGCCCATTTCTCATCAGTTCATTTTCCCGAGTATGGAATGTTAAAGTTGGTATTTAAATTTTATTCCCCTCTATTTTTCATTTTTAATTTGCCGTTAGTATCAAATGAGTATGTTGACAATGACAAAATACACTTTTATCGAAGTTCCGTTACCTAGGAATAAAAAATACAAAGAAGCAATGGGGAATCTTCAGGGCTGTTTCTCTTAGTTCTGACAGATGACGCTAGTTGAATTAGGGGGACAAATGTCAACGAAATTACTTACTTCAAGCAGTCCGTATTGAAGGCGACAGTATTTTTTTTTTATTGTTTATGTTACATAAGTGTCTGAAGTCTAAATAACTCATACAAATAATAAAAAACGCACTAAAATATAACTGACAGAAGCCCCCCTGGATATCTACTAGTGACACCTAGATAAGAAACTTTTGGAGTTTGAAAATTCCCCATTGAGTTTACTAATATTTTTTTAAGGTTTAAGTCAATTACACCAAAAAACGAGATTTTTCTATGAAATTCATAAAAATACAGTTTATTTCTATTCTATTTTGCTCAGGTGTAATAGTATTTTTGGTTCAGAATTGCCCCATGTATCACCCTGTTTCGTTTGATCCACAATTTATTTTCCTGGCCACCCTGTATATAAACCCTCCTCAGGAATTACTATCTACTAAACAAAACAGCATTAAAACCCGTTTCGTTTTTTATAAAGATTTAAGCCGTAGGGACAGACTGCCTGGTGATTGGTTGATGTAAGACGCAATAAATACTGAATACTGTTTGGCTGGTGGAAATTTCCCCAATAAAATTGCAAAGAATAGTACGTTGGCAATATTGGTAACGTGGCGCCAATCTGTCAGGTCAGTGTCAACCAAATTACCATGATTTTGCGCGGGAAACGATGAGATTCAAATGGCTTCTTTATTTCTCAGTTTCAAAAGTATTTTGTCGCTGCTATTACAGCGCTTTATATTAATTTTCTGTAGTGATCGGTGTGTAGTGATGAATTAAATAATGAATTGAAAGTAAGAAGTAAAAAATAAAGCTCTTGTTTGAATCCATTTTTAATTCTGGCGTAATGATTCAACAATGAGATGATGTACCCTCTCATTTAATTTTCAAGTACCTGGACGACCGAGCTTCGCTCGATTATTATAAAATCGATTATTTTCCTTCGATTTTTTCATAACCCCATCTCTAGTTACTTAAAAACCAAAACGTCCCCCGCACCATCCTACGTATAGCATAGTATTACTACTCGGCAATAGATGTCAGTAAGAGTCGTATTAACAATTTGAGCAATTTTTCATGCCCGAAAAAACGGTTGGAAAGATGTTTTCTAAAAATTAAACCTAGCTAGATCGATTTATCGCCCCCAAATCCCTCTACATACCAAATCATGGATTGCTGTTAAAGATAAAGATTTAGTAGCTAAGTACCTCCTTACCTACAATACCTATGACGATTCAAACTTTGTCTAGAATTTACAGTGACAGTGTTTCTATAGTCAAGTCCTTGACAGACTGGAGATCAGCCCGTCCGGCTCCTTGCACCAAATACTATTTAAATTATCTAGGTAGGTATGGCGTAATGGACTAAAAGCACAATTAAAAAATAACACTATTTTATGTAACACACCAGTTTTTTTTATATTTTCCGCGAAGCAGCTATGTACCTATCACAAAGTACGTTTCGCGGTATATCTTTGGTCCACGGTACCTCTCACGGTGTGATTCCCGTTTGTAAAGCGCCTACACGACGACCACGGACTGCACCGTAGATAGTTACCTAAATTAGGTGGTAGGAAGTGCGAAGATATTAGTGGTAGGTAGGTAATTTAGTAAAGGTCATGGGTGAATATGTTTTTAAGTAGGTAGCTAGGTGGATTGGTATATTTAAATGTCAAACATAGATAACCAGTCGAGCAAGAATATTGAATAGGAATATTTACATTTATAAAATTCAATTATCTTAGATAGTCATCCCAAATGTAAAGGTTAAAACCCATAAGTTTTTGCATTTACCCTAGGTATGTGCTAAGGGTAGGAACAAGTACAAAAATAGGGGCTTTGACTTAATTTAATCTACTAATCTAGTACTAGTAGTACTTACTAGGTATATATTTAAATGAACAAATAGTTACTTTGTCTTTTTAAACTGCCAGTAGATAGGTATTACTTAGTGCGCTGTACCGCACAGGAAGAAATTAACCACCGCTGTCATATTACCTACAATCCAAGGCAAGCAGGCTCTTATAGCCAGACGAGACGCCCCCTTTCCCTTACTGGCTTCTTAAGTCAGATTCTTTGTGACGTAGGTTGCCTTTGTACGTAGCTTGGCTTAATATTATGTGAACATGGTTCATTTTTATGGGAAACATTAATTTAACTTTAATATTATGGCGTGTATACCATAGTTGAGTTTCCTATCTATCTAGTATCTACCCATTGTACCCCGTTTAGTATCTATCCATCTAGTTTTTTGTTTTTTTTTTGTAACTTACGACCTATATTAATAGTAGTAAGAACCTCTTAATTATGCTATACATGTACGCAGTGTGTCATGTGCCATAAACAAACACACAGTAAGTAGCAAGTAAAAATTTCGCCGGTCTGCCGCCGATCCAATCACGACTACAAACATACTGCCATAGAATAACAAAATGATGGAGGCAGGCGACGACGGCTGGCTGGGCAAACGCACGTTCAACTTGGGGCCAGTGACACCTGTTTGGCCTTAGGTAGGTAGGATTAACAGTCTATAGGAAATAATATGTGTCTGGCCCGTGACCCTCGAAAAAGGCTTCAAAACTACATCTACTTAAATTAAAAGAGGCGTCTTGTAGAGAATAGATGTATACTTATAAAATGAAGTTTTTTACTTAGAAAATGAAGGCGGTTAAATTTATTTCTAACCCCCGACCCAAAAACACGGGGTGTTATAAGGTTGACGTGTGTATATGTGTGTCTGTCTGTGGCATCGTAACTCCTAAACGAATAAACCGATTTTAATGCGGTTTTCATTTGAGTGTTCTTAGCTATGTTTGATCGATAGGTATCTGTTCACCCACTCAAAAGTTAAAGTAAAAAGGGTTGAAATGAGGAAGAAAAATTTAACTTGAATGTGTCCAAGTGGGGTATCAAATGAAAGAACACGACACGTATATTTAGAATCTGTCTGTTAAATGAAAATTGGATAATTTGTTCAAAAGTTGTGAGGGTTGAAAGTGGGAAAAAAAGTCGACTCTATAAAAATATTTCACTACCAGTAGTGCATTATATTCAGGTTTAGTTAAAGATCTTTCATATCTTATAAGTTTTTTTGCGTTGAAATAATATACAACCCGGCCACCGCGGATCAGTTGTCATTTACTCTACGTATTGCGAATTGTATTGTAGGTACGTTCGGGTTTTTGTTATAACATGCATTAGGTACTAGTAAAATCGCCTTAGATTTATCTTAAGAAATATTAGCAGATAGAATAGACATACAAATATTACAATAATTTAAATATAACAATCCCAGATCCGTTTCATCATCGTACCAAGGTAATTGTAATAAAGGTAATACAATAAAAAAGTACCTATTTCAATTTGCAACAAAGAAAATCCCAACAACTACTGATCGCTACCTACCTAGGTAAGTATGTACCTATATGTAAAAATGTCTTACTGCAAACCACCATTCCAATTACATCATCATGGCATGTCGATAAATTCTCAGCAGTGCAACTGCGTGTTGTCTTTATACAAAAGACTTTAGAACCGGTTGGAATACCTAACCGACGACCTACAACCAAACCTAAGTAAGTATGAGTGCACTGCCCTTCCAAAGTACGCACTTACCACCTAACTTCTTTGGAAGGAAAGTTTTATGATTTTGGTGGTGAAATACTTTCGCAGTAAGGTGTCAATTTGTAAGAATAATTAATTGTAGTAATGTGTTATTGAAAATACCTAGTAAGTACTTAGTTAGTTTTTTGTTTCAATTATTGGAAAGTAGGTAGGATACACATTTACACAGCACTATAACGTGTGAATCCAAACCAGCATCCCGACGTTAAGTCTCACTATCTATCTACTTGTCTCTTCATTGGACCTACTATATAGTAAAATGGGTGGTTCCATCGCACCTGCAGCACTTACCTTTGCGGCGGGGTACCGAGTTAGTCCCCCAGTTATGCATTTAGTTACAGAACATAAAGCTTATTGTTCTGCGCACTTAGAGGGCAGTGACCGACCGTGACCGCATCCCGCACACTTCACTAGTTAGGTAAGTTACTCCTGCAACTTTTCGTTAACTGTCAGAGATAATGATTTACAATTTGCAATCAATTTAACTATATAGGTTTTTGGTAGGTCCATTGGTACTTGGGTAGGTAAGCAAAGAGTTTGATTTTATGTGTTGCAACACAGCTATTTTAAACCGATTACCGAAGTTAAGCAGTACTAGGCGTAGGCAACCTCTGGTTAGGCGACGGCCCTTAAGTGGCACCTTTCCGTGCTTTGGTAGTAGTTAAGTGTCGTGTATCTCGACAGTACTGTAGTCGTCATGCCGAGTTTGATGGTCTCAGGTGGCTTGAAAAATTATTAAATAGAGTTAAGCTGATCACTTGCTTTCCTCTGTATGGTTCGTTACATTGTTTCGGAGATTAGCCAGCATTCGCCCCGGTAAAGGCCACATAAGCCAAATGAATTACAAAAAGACGATCCTTGAGTAGAGTAGGTACGGGGACTGGATAAACGCAAGGCAGAAGAAGACCTATATAGGTAGGTAAGTTAATATTTTGTAAGTATTTTATTAATTTTTGGATTCCCAACTGCTTCTGACGTGACGTGACTTCCCACATGATGTCCACTGCTGGACTAGGGCCTCACCCAATGATTTCTATGATCATTTGGATGGAATGATGGAAATGTCAATAATCGCCACGTTTGGCAGGCGGGTTGGCGATCGCAGTGGTGTTGTGGTTTAACTCACAGAGAGCGCTGTTGCCCGTCCTCTGGAGAGTTCCCTCGACCTACCTAACAACCTCAACTACCTTACTCTAGTAGAAATGGAAACCTCCTTAAAACAACGTTTCTTATTTAGTTTACAGATAGAACCTAGCTAGCAAATACAGGTCTAACCTACTGATAACAACCCATATTGATTTATTGAGTGAGCCTATCGCTGCGATACCTAGACCATATTTTCCACAAGCCTCTCGGAGGAACCAATGCAGGTTTCCTTACAAAATAACGCTATGCTATATTTGCATCATTTTCTGGGGAAACAGGTAGGTAAGTATTACAGGTAAAGCGTACTAACTTATATAGGTAGTTATAGAAGCCAATCGACATCTGGGTGCAGCCGGTCACAAGCAGCGTTGCGAAAACATCAATTTCGAGTTTTGCAATATGTATGCTTATGATTGTTCGTCTAGCTATTTATATATAAGTAGGTAGGTATAAAATTATTATTGGTTTGAATTGTTAAAAAGGGATTGCCCAAGAGCTTTTGGTGCAATAGGCATGTTGGATGGTTGAATGTCAGCGTCGTCGGTCGGTGGAGCAGGCGGGCCTTCGACTTGGAGCTATGTGGGTCGCATTGTGCAACAGAGAAAGGCGTGTGTGGCGCTAGCCTGCGCAACAAACTACGACGACGACCGACGGGCCTTGTCTTGTCTCCTTGCTTCCTCGTAGCCAATAACTAAAATAAAAACCCAAAATTTGGTAACCAGTTATCCAGCCATGTTTTAGGTAGTAGACTGGCTTTATTTTTCTTTCCTTTCATTTACAATTTCAAGGTCGATTGATTTTATAGAATTGCTTTGCGAATTTAAAAGTCTAGGATCCGACTATGGTGCATATAGGTACCTTATCAACCTAATAGTAAAACAATAAATAAGGATAGCTTATAGAACAGCACCTTATCATGTACCTACCCCTTGTTCCACAATTCCGGTAGGGAAGAAACTTTTTTGCACACTATAGAGTTCATTGATATTTTACTGCCACATAGCAACCTATCTTTATTATTTTAGGGTTTCTGAAGTTGTGTTTCCACTAAGTGTTCACATTCAGGGTTGTCGTGTGTATTTATCGGTGATTTAAGTGATGTGCATCTCATGGAAAAAATCTCAATTTTAATTTATGAAAAATACAATCACTCAGTAGGTAACTAGGTACCTAGTCTAGTCTTCCCCTCCATAACGAAGGTTCTCCTAGACTTAATTGGGATGGCATTATCAAGGTCTGGTTCCTAACCACGGATCACCCTTGGCATATAAAAACGATTGTTAAAATCTGTGGATAAACAAATTTTAAGTTATCCGGGCGGATACGGCCCTTAACTAGTGTTAAGGACTGTATTGAAGTAATGTATGTAATACACCAGGCAGACAGGTAGGGCTAGATCACCTTTCCTTGTTATTATTAGGTGTCCTGTGCTACATCATGGCATTTCCAATACCCATGTATCTGAGGTAGTGTGTCGCCTTCATATATAACTTTGGAAGAAGCAAACATAATAGCTGCTGAGGCTAAAACCACATATGATACTGCGCTCTTACAAAGAAAGATAACACGACGTGTGGAGTAGGCAATATTAAAATACGTACTTCATAGCAAACATTATATTTGAAGCATTTACATAAAACTTTTTTCTTAAAAAATATAATACAATAAGTACCTGTACTTAATTACGATTCAAAATTAAATAGGTACCTACGGATATCAATATATTTCTTATACAACAATAATTAACTATATTATTTTCCTATTTACTATCTGTCACACAGATCTTTCATCATTGCACATTTCTTTAAAAATTATGAACAATAGGTACAAAAATAATAAAATAATACACACCTCTAAGTACTTAATAGTTGTGATTTTTTTATTTTCAATGTTTCGGTATTTATGAACATCGTGTACCTAATAGATACTGTTCTATGTATAATATCACAATGTTAAGCACTTAACTTAGGCATTAAAATACACTTTATAAAAGATTGCCAAATAGGTACCCACTTAACACAGAAGTTTTAATTTTTTTACAGTTATATCATTTCAATTTGACTAGTGTCACAAAATTTAAAAGAACAGAAGTAATACATACTAAATACTATAATAGATTAGTATATACAGATGGATTTCAAGGACGCCGTTCGGCAGCATATCACTTACCTAATAATTGCAAAGTATGAAATACATACAAGTGTGTAAGTATGTTAAAAATACAATTTAATAATATTTTGCGCTAATTATGCTTAATTTATAAAGTGGTAATATCTCTATATCGCTTATTTCCGTACTCTCAAAGATAAGCATAGCTACTATAAAACGATGTATAATATTGTAACAAAGATAATATAGGCTGGTACTTAGGATATCGTTTCATATTCAGAGTACTTAACAGCAGTTTAGAAACTAGGATTTTATAGTAGGTCAGTACCTACCTACATAATCACTTTCATATTGCCTAAAAATTATACAACATAAACTTATTGTAGTAAACAAAGGTTCGCATTATCGTCCTCGTTTCCGAAATTTTGTAATTATGGTAGGCCATATCCTACATTGTATAGATACCTCTAGATTATATAAAAAGCACATACGCTAAAAATATATTGTAAGTAGGTAATTGAAATAGTAAATAGAATTTTTCTGATCATCAATTAGAATTTAAGCTAAGCACCTATCTGCACTAACGTAATGAGACTAGGTAGGTACTCTAGATAGCAGCTTATACTACATCATAAATGTAGCGATATAAATGATGAACGATACTGTTTATGGATACACAGCTGAAGTTACTACAATACGGCGCAAGTAGTTAGTTTCATGAAATTGTAATAATATTTTTATGTTCCCTATGTTATTACCAACACTGCCACTTGCTCAGTAAAATGCAGAGAAATTGATTTGCAGTTGTTTATCTCATGTAGGCTCTAATTTTTAAAAGATGTTCGGCACTCTATAAACAGTTTTCACTTATACCTAATTATTAAAAATGCGCTTGGAATGCATCTGAGTAGTTACCTTCTAAAACATGATTAGAAAAACAAAGATCATCTTGTGATTTACGGAAATAAATAGGCATTATTAGCAGAAGATATTTACACTAAAACATTTCTCTAATTTTACCGTACACTACTACCGTACGTACCGCAACAACACTCTTGTGAATGACATCATTTGAAAGATCGCGCGCGTATCGCGTATTAGAAAATCGAGACGAAATCATTCCACTGTTACCGACTTCGCGAGATTTCTCGGGCAATCGACGTTGCATCCGCGCAGCACCGCGATGTGGTATGCTAGCAATTGCATGGGGATTACTGTCAAGATTCCTTGCAGGCAGTCTACAGTTTTCGGTACTTGAAGACATTTCGATGCAAATCCTAAGGTCTCTTTGTCACCCTCTTCGCAAATTACGATCGGTCGACCTTGACGAGCTGTAACTTGCTGAAGTGCATTCATACATTTTGTATAAACTGGATCACGCATTACTATCATCATTACCGGCATGGAGTCATCAATAAGCGCCAATGGCCCATGTTTCAATTCGCCGGCCATAATCCCTTCGCTGTGCATATACGTAAGTTCCTTCACCTTCAATGCTCCCTCTAGACATGTAGAAAAGTTGTAACCACGACCCATAATGAGCAGAGACCTCTGACGATAGAGATCTTGCGCCAAGGCCCGGACTTCGTCATCCAAAGCCAGGACTTGCCTGATTTTAGAATCCAACTCGTGGAGCCCTTGAATGATATCATGACGGCGTTGTTGAAGGGATATACGATCTTCACTAATGACAAGAGCAAACATGACAAGTGATACAAATTGTGAGGTGTAAGCTTTTGTGGATGCTACACCAATTTCAGGTCCAGCATTGATGTGCACACCACAATGCGACTCCCGACAAATGGAACTGCCGACAGTGTTGGTGATACCAACAATCAGGGCACCATGACGCTTACAGTAGCGGAGTGCCATAAGTGTATCAGCAGTCTCACCAGACTGAGAAATGAAGAAGCAGACATCATCACGGAACACAGGAGTATTTCTATCTAAGAAGTCTGAAGCCAATTCCACCATAACTGGCAACTCTGTAAGTTCCTCTAGCAGTTGACGAGTAGCGACCGCGCTGTGATAACTAGTTCCACATCCAATCAGCATTAATCTTCTACAGCGTTTTATTTCAGGAATATAATCTTTAATACCACCTAGGGTTACAGTACCATCAGCAAAGTTCAAACGACCTCTCATTGTATTTACTATAGATTCGGGTTGCTCAAAAATTTCTTTCTGCATGAAATAGTCATAATTACCTTTCATGATTTGTTGAATTTCCAGCTTCAGAGTTTGAATTTCACGTTGATGTGGATCAGAGCTACTGCCTGACATTCGGTGAATGCTTAAAACACCATCTCTTACATGAGCTACATCATCGTCTTCAAAATATAGCACTCTGTTAGTATGCTCAATTACAGCAGACGCATCTGAAGCAAAGAAGTATTCCACATCCCTTTCCTCTTCAGGTTCAAAATGAGCGTGACTGTTGACACGAGGTACCGATGGCACCACTCCACGTGTTGCCTTGTTGTTTGTGTACATGATGGGGACATGGTCACTTGAGAGACGGCGGCGAGTTTTGATGCCCACAAGCAGAGGACTGCCACGTCTTGTAGCAACACATTCATTTGGGAAGTATCGTGATTTAAAACACAAAGCAAAGGCACCTTCTAATTGCTTGATCACCTGCTCTACCAACTCTTGGAAGCTGTAGTCTTTGTGTTGGCTGTAGATGTGATGTACCAACTTGGCAATGGCTTCAGTATCTGTTTGTGATTCAAACTCATAGCCCTTATTTTCTAGGAAAGTTTTAACTTCCTTGTAGTTAGTGATGATTCCATTATGAATGACAACAAAGGCATTATCATCTCCTGAGCGCTGAGGATGAGAGTTGACAGCACTTGGTTCTCCATGAGTAGCCCAGCGGGTGTGTGCTATTCCACAATGGGAATCAACACATTCATCTATAGCGAGATCTAGACTACGTTCTTGTAGTAGCTCTTCAAGTGCCGCTACTTTGCCCTTGCGTTTCAAAACAGCAATATCTTTCAAGTCTGCAGAATCCACAGCGACACCGGCAGAGTCATATCCACGGTATTCCAATCGCTTCAAGCCGTTTACAAGTAACTCCAATATTTCACGGCGCGACTTAGGCGTAAGGTGGTTAATGTATGCGAAAATTCCGCACATCGTAAGCAGAGCAAGAAAATAAAATACGAATGCTAGTGATCGAAATCACAGTCCGCGACAGACTGAATACACAAGGCGATTTACCAGCAAAGTTGAAGACCTACACAAACCGCTCCTACCACTAAAGTTACTTTCACTTACAATCGTGAACACGTCATCGTGTTTCGTTATCGTAGATACCAATTGTATCAGAAAATATTAACGCAAACAGGATCGGCCAGCCGACCAGAGAACAACACACGGCTTCTTTGACAACTTTGACACTCACTCGGTTCTTGAATGTGACATTGACAGTGACAGATGTTTTTGTTGTTGTTTCTGGGAAAGGCAAGGGCATCACAAAGGATTATAGCCATAGACGGAACAAAAAAAATTACACGCGTAGTATTATATTGCCTATATTTATAAGTATTTGTTAGTATAGCGACAAAAGAAATACTGTACATAATCTGTGAATATTTTAACTGTCCAACTATCACCGTTTATGATATTAGTTATCAGCGTCGTGACATACAGACATACAGATGGACGGATCAACCGTCAGCCTATTGTGGAACCCCTGCCTGTAATAGGGATAAACTACATTAAACGGGGAAGTGTTGAAGATCAGGTAGCTGTAATTATCTAGACTGAACTGTATGAAGAGAAATTAAAAGGTACCCTTAAAAAAGGGTAAAGGTGCTGCTGGGCGAAGGTTTCTGTAATGATCGTTTTCATTAGTCGATAGGGCCACGGGTTGCGAAGATTTCTGTCCCACATGCCACATTCGGTAAATCGTTTTCATTACTCGTTAGAATCTGTAAAACAATACAGAATGTTATTTTCGTATAATAAGTATGTGATCGAGTAGGTTGGGCAGGTTAGATACGTCAAAACGACACCCATAACTGCAGGCCTAGCAAAGCTCTCTAAGAAAGACATGACAAGACATAGCAGACACTGCGATTGGTTGAAACAAACTGAGTCGTACGGTGTGTGACATAGCAGCCAATCACAGCGCGTATTTATTCTATATATCGCATAGTTAAAACAAAAAGGACCCAATACGAAACATGCCGATTTTGTAATTTAAGTTTTGTATCTTTTATGTTAAGCTTCAATTTCATAAAATGACATATTTTGTTTTGTGTCACTTTTGTTCTGTGCGAATTACATATTATGTCGTGACTTTCATGACGCGCTTGCCAGGGCTGCAATGACATTTCTTCCCCACTGCTCAACTTTATGTCCCAACTCCATAAAGTTGAGTAGTGTGTAATATCCCGACTACCTTTTATTTTTTGTCAGGGGAGAATCTCTTCGGATTTACTGTCGTCTGCGGGGGCGACGACGATGATATGTGGTTAATCTACTAAAAGGTGATATCCCGCGCGATGAGTCGGCGCCCCCGGAACACCCTGAAGAGTATAACATCCAGGGGGGCACCGGCCGCGCAGGGCTCGCTGTAAGATGGAAAGCGGGCCTCTCCTCTGAGGGGAGGAACTTGTGGCCCTCCCCGCTCGCCTCGACGTCTGGCGACGGTGTCGAAGTCACGCGGCACCGTCGCCCTCGTAGGGGGGCCGATGAAACACACCCGCAGGCCTCCGCCGTGCGCGTGAATTGACGCCCCGGCCCATTTAGTCGCCTCTTACGACAGGCAAGGGAGAACCTCAGTCCAATTCTAATGCCCGGAACTGAAGGGCTCACGGCGGCCGGAGTCGGACACCAGACCTCCTGGGTTCCGACAACTTCCCTACATCGACCGGCCGCAGAGGATAGGGAGCGCAGCGCATCGCTATGCTGACACTCCTCTTCCCCTGCGGCCTCTCCACGCCGCCATCTAGCGTTGGCGGCCCCGCAAGGCCGCGGAGGATAGGGACAGCGGCGGTCGACATACCGAGTGTCTTCTCCCTCCGCGGCCTTCACTGCGACCGCGTCCGCGCCGGGACGCAGTCCGACCGCTTGTCTGCGGACTCCGTACGTCGAGCCAGAGACAGCGGTCCCTTTCGGGCCGGCCAGAAAGGGACCGCTGTCAGCCGGTTCCTAACTCACTAGCCAGTGGGTTCCCCTTTGCTTCCCCGGGTACTAAGCCCCCTCGCCACGCCAAGGCAACCCATGGAGGGGGATCCCTACTACCCTCTGCTCAAAACAAACAATCTTAAACATTTTTTTCCCTATTTATTAATTAAGGTTTAATCTTCTAAGGTTCGGTCTTATTTATTAAGGTAACCTTATTTAATCATTTTTATGTGGTGAATGCGGCACTTATAAAAACTTTATTAGCTTATTCTGCTTCTTTTTTATCCGTGTAGTCCCGTCATGTACATACTTACTACAATAAACAAAGCCAAGTAAAAACCTTGCATAAAAAGTAACGAGATTACGAGACTACTGGGACTACACATCTTTCTCATTGACGAACTTTAAAAATATCTCTCTATCACAATGGGGAATTTTCTTTGATGTTTTTCTGACAGATTTTCGGGTCATTTCTGTCATACTTTCCAAACAGCGTTCCAAAGAGCGTCTGTGGTCCAGTTGGCCGGATACTTGACTTGTATCCGGGAGATCGTGGGTTCGAGTCACATTATCAATCGCATTCATATCAATTGATATTAAGTTATTAGAGATATCATAATTATGTAATATTCGTTTGGTACCTACAAGAAAGGTACATTTTGGATTCGTCACTTACGCAGATGGCTTCTTCTAAGCTGGAAATTTTAATGCCAAAGAGACTTAACTCCTCATTGACAGCAATGTAATTAATGTTTTTTCTTCAGAGTCTTCAACTTCAAGTAGGTACCCACCTATTAATGCTATTACTATCATTATTATATTATTACCTACCTAATTATATTCAGTGTCGCAGATATTTGCTAAATCGTACCTTTTCCGATAATACAAACACTAATACCTCAATATGTAAAAGTTCTATTTTTTATTCTAATCATAGTCACCCAGAAAGTTACATATCTCCT
Source organism: Conopomorpha cramerella (assembly GCA_012932125.1). Lineage (NCBI taxonomy): Eukaryota > Metazoa > Arthropoda > Insecta > Lepidoptera > Gracillariidae > Conopomorpha > Conopomorpha cramerella. The sequence continues at coordinate 15,793 of SJJU01002230.1, read as the reverse complement.
GAATTAAAATTGTTAAAAAAAATGTATGCCACTTTTTTGTAATTGGGTCTTAACAATTAACAGATTGGGTTAGTCTCCGACGGACGTTTAACCAAAAAATTACCTTACTCAAGATAACTCAGATCGCATACTTTCGAAATAATCAATTCGGATTTTCTCTAAGATTAATTATTTATTAGAGACACTTTTGGTTTAACAAATAATCTTCAACACTTAAAAGGGTGGAACAATACAATTTATAATTTGATGTTTTTTCGTAGATCTCTCACACCGCACACATATCCGTTATGAGTGATCTTTAAAAAGTAACACAAATGTGATGCAGCTCACCTGACGGAGTTATAATTTTGTTAATTGTATTTACAAATTCTCAGACTCACTATTTCAGGGATTAGAACTTACAATTTTGTTGTCACCACTAAGAGGTCCTAACAAATTTCCTCAAAAACGATCCCTCGAACCACCTGCACACGCTCAGTTGACTCCGGAATCGGAATGGTTTGAGGTCTTTGCTGTGCTTTGTTGGCCTAAATAAACTGTGGGCTAATGAAGGTTTAACGATGACCTGTTAACATGCTGATTTATATTGGGTTATGTATTCAACTGTTGTGATGTGTGGTGTTGGGACATCTAGTGACGCTGATCTACAGCACTTACGAATTCGTCCCTCACTAGGTAAAATTGTGAATAGCATCCCCAATCTAGATGTTTGAACCTACCCCCCCTCCCCCCACAAAAATAAGTTCATCCCTGCATATTGAACAAATAATACGAGTAAGTATTTTAGTACCAGTAGCTTCTTTATTGGTTTTCAAGGATTAAAGGTTCTTACAAAATTATGGAAAGTTGTGATATATGTATGTAGGTAATTATTTATTAGAACATTACATAACGGTTCTAACGGAAACAAATAGCGTACTTTTGATAATGATAGGCAGGTGACATGCTAAACTAGTATACTGGGTCACACGGCACGCCATTTAAATGACAGCCAGTAAACACCAACATCGTATGTCGAAATTATATTTCGATAAAGTTCTCCGCGTATAGCTGGTGCAAGCCCTATTCTTTACAAAATGTTATTTTTAAACAGCCATCTCACACCAGAAGTACGCTCTTTGCTGAAATATATTAGGTAGGTAGTATACAATTGAATATTTAAACCTTCACATGGTAAGTATAGTTTATTAAAGTGTCCTCTGAAATGGAAACAGTAGGAACGAAATTTGTTTATCTACCTTTACAACATATAAAACGTTTAAACGCCTAATAGTTCTAAATATTTTTGAGAATCCAGTTTATAACCATTTCTCATAATCACTACAATTCAGCTGTAATACTATACACATATAAATTCATATGAATTCCAATATCAAGTAATAATAGAAATAATTTTGTAATAATTACGATATTCAAAACAATCCTCAACAATACTTTTCAAATAATAGAATCCTGTACATAAAATCATGTAAGTAACTAAGTATCATTTGAAGTGAGTCTTAAAGTCTCAGGTAAAGAAGAGTGGCGTGGTTTAAAAATTCAACCGTCGTTAGGTCACTTTTCCTCCTAAATTCCTTGCGATGAAAAAACAAAACGTAACGAGCTTTCAAGTACGGAAACTCAAACTTGGCGTGTAACTTACGACTAAAATAATCACAAAGACATAAACTTATCACGTAATCGTAACTAAAACGAACTAACTTTAAAAGTATCGAACTATGATAAATGCGCAGTGAGGGGTGACGACCGATGGCACCAGTGAAGAAGCTCCGATGCGGGGGGGACGCTACAGAGGGCGGGCGGGCGGCGGGGGCGACCCGCCGCTCACACAGTCAATTGCCCCATAGTTATTTCTTCTTTTGGGCCTTCTCGGCGGCCTTAGTGATTTTGCCCGTTGTTACCTCCTTGAACGAGACGCTCTGAAAATAATCAAAGCATCATTTATTATTTGTAGATATAGATATGCACAGTAAAGTTCTTGCACCGAAATTTAAAAAAACCCTTTTTAAAGTCGCACAGTCCATTAACTGGCGTATTCCGATTATCCACCTTCGAAATACGACCCCAGGATGAATAGTCTGAAAATGTACGAAGTAGGTATGTACCTTGCTGTACAATGCAAAACAATTTTATATGGCAGGAAGGATTCTCCGATGCTTGTTATCAGACTATCCACCCCAGGGCAGATTAAACGTAAATAAAATAGAAAATCTGATTAACGAAAATGCGGTAGGTAGGTACTTTTCTATGTTAACGTCATGACACACTTGCTAGTCAGCATTTGTTTACGATCCTTCCCCAAAATGAAAGTGTGCCAGTGGGTAGCAAAGCGACGAATTAGAAGCGATGTTGAGAGCTAGAAGCAAACCTTGATGACGCCGACGGCGACGGTCTGGCGCATGTCCCGCACAGCGAAGCGGCCGAGCGGCGGGAACTCCTGGAACGACTCGACGCACAGCGGCTTCGTCGGCACCAGCGTCACGATCGCCGCGTCGCCAGACTTTATCGACTTCGGGTCCTGCTCAGTAGTCTTGCCTGTAACGGAGTATTATGTATTTTACTTTTTGCTTACTTATATTGATGTATGATCGGTTCCAATTTCTACTCCTGGCTAAAATACCTATATTAATGTGCAGGTTCCGTCTTGGACATAATACAATTGATTGGATACAATAAAAACTGGATCCAAGCTTGGGATACAAGTTTTGGTCTGATATGTGTTGCCGGCGTAAGGTTTTGCCTACAACAAAGTATTACGTAAGTTGCGACATTATTACAGAATTATACTACAGTTGGCAGTTTAGAAACATAGGAAGTCAAGGTCGCTCTAAAAAAGAATAACTTAGATATTATTTTTGTAAAGTAGTAAATATGATATCGTTCAGCACGAAATGTCAAAACGATTTCGAAATAACTTTTTAAGATTCGACACCTAATGTACCGGCAGTTATAATTTCTGTTCTACTGCTTCAATTGCTTATCAAGATTTTATTGCGCAAGTACCTACCTATTTATAATTAGCTGTATCACGATTGTGGCTATTGTATCCTTTATGTAGCAAGACATGGGCGAACTCGACTGCAATAATGCAATTGTGCAGTGTCATTCTCATACTTTCCAAATTGTCCTAACCTGAAATGACCCCGACCTCATATTCAATATGTGGTATAACAAACAACACATCTGTCAGTTATATATAAGCAATAGGATATTAAATTGTATCTAAGCATAAACAAATGCGCTACGTTGTTTAGTTGTATAGAGCACAAGGCCATAAAACAAGGTGTGTTGTAACAAGTGCACTGACCGGTACGGCGGTCGCACTTCTCCTTGATCTCGGCGAACTTGCAAGCGATGTGTGCCGTGTGGCAGTCCAGCACCGGCGTGTAGCCGTTACTGATCTGCCCCGGGTGGTTCAGCACGATCACCTGTATTACCACCAACACGTATAACCAAAAGCTGATGCGGTTTACAGATAACTAATGAAAAATATTTTTGTTATTAATCAAGTTTTTTGCCGGGTTATTCCGATCTGTTACGGCAAATACCATCTCAACCAGGATCGAAATTGTCGAAGATTCAACCCAAGGTTGAATTTTTGCTGCAAAGCACCGCTTTTACCACCTTAATGGTCCATGTCAGTCATATATGTTAATTGGTGCGAACCTTTTTAAGATATACTAGATGTTGGTGAAATCCTATAGACATAAAAATTATAAACCGCCAAACCAGAAAAGACCCGTCTAGCTACGAGTATCTGTCTACTCAAAAAGTTAATTTGTTAACTCTCTGGTTCTAAAATCCAGGTCACTTGCTACACCCCGTACGTTTAACTAGTGTGGGAGTATTTTTTTCGATGTCAACAGAATATGTACCTTCCAACCAAATGTTGCAACAATGTATCGAAGTAAATATGATGTAACGTTACCGACAAAAACTGGTTGCATCATTACAAACTTGCTCTCATTGAACAGGCATCTTTCTAATTAGGAAAACTGATTTGTGATTACTGGATATGATAAGGTGAGTAGATGGCGTCATTCAGAATCTTCCAACCAAAAAAATATATCAAAAAATGTGTAATCTGATCACAACATGAGCTTTACTTTAGCGACACTGAGACCAATATTCTAGCTGTCTACTGTGGGTTATAAAATGGTACCATTTTGTTGCTTTAGGTATGCTGTTAGCCGGTTTGTATTTCAATATTGTCAAATTGAAAACCAGTTTTCAGACTAATGTTCTGGAACCCGGAGCATACCTACCTTAATTGCGACCTGTTAGCATTTATACTCATTATAATATCCTTGTTTTGAATAATTTAAGTGTGAACTTTTGACTACGTAGTGTACCTAAAGACAATCATTGCATCTTCACCTTAATGTGTTTTTTGTTGACAATGTAAACTTACAAAATTAAATTTGCATTAAGTTATTCCGGTTAGGTAAGAATTAAATAACTATGTAATTTGTTTATCAATAACCAAACCAGAAACTAAACTAACAACAATAATACGTAACAGTTAGCTTTAATAGCTTTGACATTTTGGGAAAAGTTCAAAGTTACACAAACCTGAGCAGTGAAGTCCGCAGCGCCCTTAGGCGGAGCATTCTTAGAGTCTCCAGCGACATACCCACGACGCAATTCCTTCACAGACACGTTCTGCACAATGGACAAACAAAATTAGAACTATGCTATAAGCCCATAGCAGGGCAGGCAGAGTGAAATACCAATATCCTTAATACATTTTATTCAATTACTTATAAGCTATAACAGAGTCTAATGAGACGTCAGACCGTAAAGGTGTTTTCATAGTTTCCCTACAGATAGATGTACCTCGATGGACCCGAGAGCTAGTATGTATACTATATGTATATAAGTATACTAATGATTATGTCACATTTTACCCGATCATTAATCTACTAATGTAATTTTCGGAACTTGTCAGTATGTAAAAGCGCTGCTCAAGCCTTCTAACCTTTCCTGCTTAATACACTTCACGCCTTTTAATCTCAAAGCGGGGTAGGCAGAGGTACTTGCTAAAGCAAGTACCCACGGTTCACACAGCGTATTTAATCCAACGTGACGGGGGTGAGCCCATCGCCGTTTTTAGGGTTCACACACCTTGTGGTGTGCGGGTTTCATCACGATGTTTTCCTTTACCGTACGAGCGTTGCGTTGCGTACATAGGCTCTGAAAACGAGTCCCATTGGTACACGTTCAGTAGCCGGACTCGTACCCGCGACCTCCCGGTTACAAGTCAAGTATCCGACCAACTGGACCACAGACGCTCCTACCCTTTCCTGCTTAAGAACTTCATTTTCCGCTCTAGATTTTTTTTTACTTTGAATGATTAAATAATGCATGGCTTAAAATACTAATAATAATACTAGTAATCCACTTCAAAACCCGTCACAGCTCAGTTAGATAATGATAACTTACTGATTCAAAAAAGACCTACTACACAATATTACCCCTTATATTTCTATAATGTCAGGCATTCGCGTTGGTACCTACTACCCATTTACGGATAGGTAGGTAGCGTACCTTCATGACGTATAAGGTATGATCGAAAAGGTATTCACAGAGGAGGAACCAGTGCAGCTGTTCTACCGGTTCCAGTCTGCTATGCATCATTGTGCCTACCAGAAATGAAGGCCATAACACTCGCAATTTACCTTTCACTATAAAAACGAGTTCCTTATCGAAGATTTTTATTGTTCGACGAAGTTATTTTTGTACAGTTGAGGTAACATTATGATTAATGTTTTTAGGTTTTTGTCAGCTGAACCTGCTACATGATTAAGCAAATAGGTACAGTCTATTTTAGTTTCCTATTAAGCCCTCAAGGTCCTCTGATATCCATTGTGTCAGCGATTATTTAAAATTTTACTGCATCTATTTTGCGATTCCTGAATAGGTACCCCTTCAAGTGAACGAAAAAGAAGGTCCTAAATATTCGTTACGTCTGCTTCTATGCTTATACTGCCGCTGCTCCTTGGAGGTTGATGATAAGGTCATTCTGACAAACCATTTTACGTCCCGTAGTCCTCTGGCTCACTTGCGTCACACGGTCGGGTGCCTACATACCAAATTTCAAAAGGCACTGTCACCATCAGTTACGTACGGCAGGACGATGATAACTACGACTATTGTAAACGCGTAGTTTCAATGGAATTAGGATATTTGTTACTCTTTCACGCGAAAACAACAGAACGATTGTTTATGCAACTTTATACTAAGATAGACTATTACACACATCGTAATAATATACTTATAACTAAACTCCCATGAGAATGGGACAAATTGGGGGTAGGTACAAGCGCCGGGGCACAGTTAGCAACAGCATTTTAAATTGAAAAGTAGTGGGTGACCTTGACGTTGAAGCCGACGTTGTCTCCGGGCATGGCCTCCTGCAGCGCCTCGTGGTGCATCTCCACAGACTTCACCTCCGTCGTGATGGCGGCCGGCGCGAACACCACCACCATGCCTGGCGACGTCATGTTTATTCAAACATAATTATTTATTTTATAAATGACAATAGACAGGCGTTTTATAACACTACAGGAGATTTTCTAGTATTTAATTACAAAGAACTTTAAAAATCTTACTAACATGAAGAAGTGAATGTAAGTTTGTTTCACGCGAAAACTATACACATCAAAAGTGTAAGCTCTAAAAAATCGAATTTATTTAAATCAAATCTAATCTTCTGGATTGGTCTCCTACCTAATTCCCAATGCCTGTATAAATGACTTATCACCACTTACCAATTTTGAATAAATATGAATTCAATTTTTGTAAAATATATTCTTGATTGCAATTTTCTAAAATGTACTTGATCCCTAGACACTTTTGATGTGTGTATGAATGGTTTTTGACGTAAATAAGTGGAATACGAAATAGGCTAATTGTCCCTAAAATATAACAGAAACTGCATGCAGGCCACGGTCAGTCTCGGATACCTACATCTCAGTAAGTTTGTTAAAATAAGACAGAATATGTGTATTTCGAGACCAACATTGACGGGTTTGTAATACTAAGTGAGTATGAATCTATTCGTTTGACGACCATCCTGCCTGATTTTAGGCAGCGCGATGTGGTCTACGATGGAGCACACTTGTAAGTTAGGTACCTCATCATTTTCCTGCCCTTATCCCACCACTAGGTGGGGTCGGCGCAACACGTTTCTTTTCGCCATTCATCTCTATCATTCGTCATCTCTGCAGTTACACCTTTGACGCACATATCATTTTTCACACAGTCCATCCATACCTTCTTTGGTCTCCCTCTTCCCTTGTAGCCTTCCACATTCATACTCATCACTTTCCTTGTTACATGGTTTTCATCCCTCCTCATGACGTGCCCAAACCATCTTAATCTGTTACTCCTAATCTTTTCTGTCACTGGTGCTACTTTCAGTCTTCCTTATGTACTCATTCCTAATCCTATCCATTCGAGTAACTCCACACATCCATCGTAACATTAGCATCTCTGCCACATGTATTCTTCTTTCATCCGTCACCTTTGTACCTACCTATTTATAACAAAGTGCAGGCAGGCAGGCACTTACCCGGCTTGAGCACGCCGGTCTCGACGCGGCCGACGGGCACGGTCCCGATGCCGCCGATCTTGTACACGTCCTGCAGCGGCAGCCGCAGCGGCTTCTCCGTCGGCCGCGACGGCGGCTGGATGGCGTCCAGAGCCTGCAACCATTTCATTGTTACTCTACTATTCCACATGTAAAATATTACTAGTGTTTTGTTATGTGTGTACAATTTTAATAGTTTTTAAAATACATTTGACATCCTTTCAACGTGCTCTGGTGACAGTTAGAACTACAAAATTATATATTCTACTTGGTTTCTTTCAAGGACCAGGTAGGTATGGTACGCAAAGATGAAGGAAAAAATGTGTTTATTTTGTTTTATGTTAAATATACTTAGATGTAAGCCCTGACGATTTGAAAAGATGACAGTTTCTTCCCGGTTCTTCTGGCCAGTAAAAGAAATTAATTCAAACCGGGGACGTTTACTTTTGTTTTTAAAGTCATAAATGACTTTCATCAAGCTTTGTGTTATACTTCTTTATTTCTGTATGTTATAGTGATGAAGAAATAAACTATTTGATTTGATTTGAAAAAATATTTTCATTCGCATTAAGTATCTATAAGGTAGCCTCATCAGAGTCTGGACTAACGCCGTATTTTTACTCCCCTAGCTCGTATTTTAAAAGCTTTATTGGATAAGTAGATACGTACCTAGTAGGTACTTGTATTTACCTACCTAGGTACGTACAAATACCTACTACGTAGGTACTTCAGAAGCTCCTTTTCAAAGGCTGTCAAAAGTTCCTTTGAAGCAGTGACGCAAATTATGCAAAAAGCCGCAAGTTGCGTAAAACACCAAAAAAATATCCTTCTATTATACTTATTCGGTGATTTGTGGGAGTGGATATAGTAAGTAGCATACACATTTTTATCAAGGCATGCAATAGTATCTTTTAAGTACCTACCTACAAATGTACATATATGTAAGTCAGCCTTTACCGTTTTCTGGTGTAGCAAACGTCGCTTTGATATCGCAAAGAAGAAAATATGGAAGGTATGCTTTGGTAGGATGGTTACGTGCCGCTATCTCGCTTACCGACCTGAGTAGGTATGAAGATAAAGCAGACGTTGTACAAAATTCGAAACATCAAAACATTTTTAATATGCTGACAAAACAATTTATTATCAAAATATAGAGGTGATATATGATAATTCACGAGTATTTTCTTGTATTTTTAGCAGGAAATGTACCGGTAGCCAATTCCAATCAACTTTAGTAAGTAATTAAATGCACTATCTCCTAAGTCTTGCCAGATTCATCGCCGCGATAGCATGGGTAGGTATGTACCTTCACAAATAAATGACTAACGATTACTGTATAATATGTTTATCCGTACGCCGTGATTTGTGATAAAGGCGATAGCAGCGGTACTTACCTCGATCAAGGTCTTGCCCTCGACTTTGCCTTCCTTGCGCTCGATGTTCCACCCCTTGAACCAGGGCATCTTGTCGGAGGGCTCCAGCATGTTGTCTCCGTGCCATCCAGATATTGGCACGAATGCCACCGACGCCGGGTTGTAGCCTGAAGTAATCGGTACATCTTAACTAGGTACTTGCACATCGGGTTTTTAAAATGGGTCTACATTTTTCTTCTTTACATAATGTATCATCAATAGCAAAGATGATAGAAGAACAAACCTACATTTTTTTATAATTTAAACAAAGTTGTGACGTATTATAGCAGAAAATCGATTAATTCGCATTTCTCTTTTCACACTTTGAAAATGTAATGTAATTTATAATTTGCGTCTTATGCACTATTCTTACCTACGGCATACCTATAAAATGTTACAAATTGCTACTGTCCCCTACTTACCTACGTAAAAGTCTATGAAATGCGAAGAACACTAAGTGTGTAGTATAGTGTATGAGATGCTATAAACATTGTATTTTAGAAAAGTTGTGAATTGCGAATGAATCATCGTCTTATCATTCAACATCAATGAACTCTACCTCAAAGAACACTCACCAATCTTCTTGATGTAGGAGGAGACTTCCTTCTTAATCTCTTCGTAGCGCGCCTCGTGGTACGGAGGCTCGGTGGAGTCCATCTTGTTGACGCCGACAACCAGCTGCTTGACGCCGAGCGTGAAGGCGAGCAGCGCGTGCTCGCGCGTCTGCCCGTTCTTGCTGATGCCCGCCTCGAACTCGCCCGTGCCGGCGGCCACGATCAGCACCGCGCAGTCAGCCTACCGATATATTGTGGCCGTCAGGGAACATGCTTTTTGCTTTCAATCATTTTTTGTTTTAAAACTAAGTGTAGTGTGCTCGAAAAGAAGAAGGTCCATTATTATGTTGCACCCTAAGTATACATCAGACTTCTATATGGTTAAAGTACGACATAGATCCTGACGCAATTCCTTCGGCTACTTCTAGGACCCTTCATGTACGCGACTTGAAGGTCATCGTGGGAGTTTAGTCGGTAAGAGTCAGACCCTACCCCGTTCGCTGTCTCCATGGCGGCGGGGTGTCCAAGAGGATTCCCCCATGTAAAAAAGAAGGATATATCAACCCATCGAAACAATAAATAAAATAAATAAATATATTTGGACATTTTTACACACGGTCACCTGACCCAAACTAGGATACCCTGTACTATGGGTGCCAGAGACTGATATACTTACATAAATATTTTAAATACATACATAGATAAATAAAACACCCAGACGCACACAACAAATGCCTCAGCAGCTCATCACTAAAGCATTGTGTCCGTGGCGGGAATCGAACCCGCGACCGTTGTCCTAGAGGCAGATGCCCTGACCACTAGTCCATGCCGGCCGTCAATAGCCCGAACATAACTCTTAATACCCTTGGCCCATGGGATCTGAAAGCCCAGAGTGGAGGCCACGAATGGGTAGACCAACAAGGTGTTGCAGCCGATCGTTAAGGACTTTGGGGAGGCCTATGTGAACGTCAGTAGAAAATGTTTTCAAATGAACTATCGCATAATTAATAGCACGGTAATTACACGCAGATCCCAATCTGGATTATGAATACCTATGGGTGCTGGTCATTGATACAGTTACTTTATACTTTTAAAGGCGTAAATACACCCAGTACTACGTTAAACAAAACGGCTCAATTCATCCTTACGAATCAAGCCCGAGGGAACAAACCACCAAACACCAATTCAAGAAAAGGCCGATACGAATTATTTTAAAACATTTCATTTTAAAGCAATTTAATGTATGAGGGTACCTCGGTATGTAGCAAACTAATTAACGGCAACTTTACCTGGGAGGTTCCGGTAATCATGTTCTTGATGAAGTCCCTGTGGCCGGGGGCGTCGATGATGGTGACGTAATACTTTGCGGTCTCAAACTTCCACAGTGCTATGTCTATCGTGATACCACGCTCACGTTCAGCTTTTAACTTGTCCAATACCTAAAACAAAGCGGACAAATGAGAAGTTGGCGGCAGCCACTTCCTATGTTCTGGATCTGCAAATGCGAACCTGTAATATAACAATCTCCTAGAGACTAAGTAAAGTTTTGTAATTACGTATACTAGCCGCCTCACCCAAGAAAATTTGAATATTTTCAAAATCATTCAGAAACTTTTAATAATATACGAGTGGAGGCTTTCTTCCAGGCCTATGTCCAGCAGTGGACGAGTGTGGATTGATGATGATGATGACAAACTTACCCAAGCATACTTGAAGGAGCCCTTGCCCATTTCCTGAGCTTCCTTTTCAAACTTCTCGATGGTTCGCTTGTCGATACCACCACACTTGTATATGAGGTGGCCAGTGGTCGTAGACTTCCCAGAGTCCACATGTCCGATGACCACGATGTTGATATGAGTCTTCTCCTTACCCATTGTGGCGGCGTATCAACGATGTGTACTTATTAAAACTGTTAAAAGGTAATTAAAGTTAAATATGTTAATACTGTCGTGGACACAAATTATGACAAGTCACCCCGAAAGGATAAAACACAAACATGAACTGATACAATACGAGCCCATTTTTTCGTAATCGTAAGATAATTTGAGAACATAACATCTCTGAAACCCTTCATGATGAGTAATAACGTAATGATCCATAAGCCGCACGGTCTATTTAGCATTGCAAGTTACACCTACCTATCTACATAGGTGTATAAAGTGCATACACATCTATTACTTGTAAACAGATGCACACTTGCCGACCCTAACGCCCTCTAGCTGAGAGGAGACCGTTTTCTGTCAGAGGACCTGCGCAGCGCTCACCCGGGACATCGATACAGCGAACCTTTCTCCCATAAATAGACAAAATAGGTGTCATATTTATGCAACTACTTATAAAGGCAGAAAATTATCGGCAGTACACATTACCATTGTCAAATACGAATAAATAGAAGTAAACGGTTTATGTCTTCAAAATCGAAGAAATTAAGTTTTTAAAAACTTTTTTTACGAAGGAAACAATTGGAATTAAACTTTTTACGCAGTTCCTATTACACACAAATGATGTGCGATGGTATTGCACAAGTGCAGTGTCAGTATTGCCCACAGCTGTGAAACGGTAGATGCATTCACACTAAATTTAGACGTGGGAGAGAGTTGCATATATGAATTGTGGATGTGCAAGTGTTGAGCGAGTGTCAATTTATAGACAGCGGCCTATAGAATGCAACTCCAGCTTTAACAGTAAGCACCAGACTCTGCGAATATCTCTCAGCAGTATATGCAGTGCGCTGCCACCATTTTGTTGATGAAAACCACTGTATAATATAGGTATATACAATTATTCTGTTTTGACATAATATTGCACACAGCTCATAACTATAAAATGGTAAAAATATTTTAAATGTTGACTATGTGGCCATACATAACATAAAATAGGTTGGTACATTGATATAAGTAGAGATATTTTAAAAGAAAATTACAATTTATAATTACTTAGATCCTACCCATGATTTCATAGTTAATGATAATAAATTGAAGGATTCCTAGATATTTTTTACAACTATGATGACGATGCATTAAAATGTCCAGAGAAAATCTATATAATCGCACTGATGTAAGGTAAGATAGGTGCTTATCGAGATGCATAATTTATATGTTTGTAAGTTAAATTAGATTTTCAGCAACAGCTTCACTTTTTCATTTATTACGAATAATTATTAGCCGGTAAAATAAATGCCGGAATGAAGCCATGTGGCACTCTATAATCTGATCTACAAAAATGGAAACTCTACTGCGAAAATGTTGTACTTGGCGCTTTTATCTGCATTTTAAGAATGTCGGTTAGGAAATTATTACCACATAAAGAAAATAAAGCGTAATAGTTGAAAAACTTACCTTTTCACAGCTGCCGCACTCGCAAATTTTCCGACGAGCCGTTTTCTTTAGCACATGCGCAGTTCACCGTCTGCCCGGGAAAAGCAATCGATAGAACACAATACAATATTTTTTTTTATGCAACTACATCAATTACACAAAAATAAACTTATAACACATCACCAAAAATATATAGATTTTTACTAATGTTAATGCCTTTAAATTAAGAAGAGATATTACATTAATAATACGTTAATGTAGTAAACAGATCACCGATTGAAACAGGATATCCGTTTTTGAAATTCAGACGTCATCGGGATGACTTTAGTTTTATACTTTTGTTGGCCAGGAAAAGTTATTGACGACGAGGTTTAAGTCTTAATATCCTCCTTTGAAACTGGACTTTATGTAGAGATTATGTTCCGCCAAAGTTATTTTGTACTATTGTTACATTAATTCATACAGTGTATGTATGTATATCAATCACACTATTAGCAAAATATGGTACAGTAAATTATCATCATCATGACAGTAAATGATAAGTAGCCTTTATAATACATACTAGTAGTAAAATCAGGATCTATAATTGAAGGTCATTGTAACTAAGTCACAGGAAACTTTCTCGCTACGTATTCAAAAAACTTTCAGATATGAAGATGTTTCCTTCTTTTTCGCCATAGCCTGCTTACATTCTTTAAATTAATGTTAAGTGTCAATTTATCCCCGTCCATGTGTTCTCGTCATGCATTGTCGTGGTCACCCGGCGAAGTTTAATGCCGGCTTACGTGGAATACTGGTCACTCAAAGGTACCACTTATCCGTACTCGTGGATGATGCAGATTAGTTTTTCGAAATTTTATACTGTTGACTTAAGTGCACATGTACCTTTTTTTCGTGGAAATAAGCGAGATGATGGACACATTACATATACTTAGTAGTATACAGTGTACCTACCTTAGAGTGGGAATAAAGGTGCAGAAAGACCCACTTTCCTCAGGTGTCCATCAAATCGAAATATCAAGGTGAACAGGTAGCGCAGAATATTAAGACAGTGGAGCTCCACATCATACCTTCAGATGTTCACCACCACACATTCCTGATAAGCTATAGAAGGCCACCATGAGGTTGTAGTTATAGTGTGATTATTATATTTGGGGAACCCATTCATTCTATTCTATACTTAAATAAGCTAGTTTTTTTGCGAGGTGCGATTCCGGGGCTTCGAAGGCCGGGTAAATGTATTATATGAAAAATGTATATCATATATTGTCAGTAGTCATTTTATCTATCTACCTACAGATTATTATCTATTGTAGGTACCTGACTTCAGTTATCAATGTTACAATAATAATAATGTGTATTTCGTCTAGTATATTTCGGTGCATCGCTATTGATTTATATAACAACAAAGACTGACGGTGATACAATTTTTGTCCCCCATTGATGAAAACGTATGATAGTTGAATTCCAAAGGGAACAAAGGAATTCTTATGGCCTGTATAATATATGTAATAACATAACGTAGTTTAAACGTGGTTTAGCTTTAGTTCTGGTCTAAATAGAATTTTCGGATTTTCTTTAAAAAAAAACCGTCAATAGAATGAGTCAGAATTTCGTCCGAGCCACGTTTCTTATAATACGTTATAATTACACCAAGTTGATGTCGAGTATAGCGACCCTTTATGTTAGCTGTAAAATACAAAACGGAACAATAAAAATATTAAAACAAAGTTTTTAACACATTGGCGGACAGTCAAGGAGATACATTATGTTTTATTGTTATGACGCCTAAAGGCGTTTACTGTCCGGGAAAGCGTTAATGTAATTTTACTCATACTTATTTTACGCACTTTCGATATCTCTTGAAAGTTTTCTATTATCTGTCAAATTTAACGGAATAATACCTTGTTCACACTTAACGATTACACTCTGTATAACACACGGCTGTGCCACCGAATAAAATAACTTCCTGTACTTTTTAAACTTTGGTATGCAATCATAGCCTGAATTTGAAATTAGGATTCCAGAATAATTCTGCTGCATGGAACGCATATAGACGAAAATGCATCATCACTCAATCATTTTGTTATTATTCACATAATATTATTATCTAGGCCATAAGGAATACCACGAATTTTAATATTTTTGTCCATCTTTGGTTGCCCAGACCAAATTATGAGTAGTTTTTCATGAACCAAATGCACAAGCGATATAAGTACATCTTTTTATCATTCCATAAAAGGCATAACAGGAAAATGAATGCGTATTTATCAAGTGGTTTGGTACTTAGTAGATCTAGGTCTTGTCAATTATTTTACAACTATACTTATCTGGTTATAGATACTTATGTCAAACTCAACTATTTATTATTAGGGATAAAAATCTAAATAGAGCTAACATTCGTACCCCGCGGTGTCACCCATGGTATATTCCGTTTTCGTGAAAAATTCGGGACCCATTTTACTTCTCATACACCTCTCCAAGCCTATTTATATTCACCTTTAAAAAGTAATTAGGGATCTGAATATTCATGGTTTTGGTACTTATAATATAGGACAATACTCTATATATGAAGACTTTCGCTTGCTAAGATAGATACAACCTGTAGGGCAAGCTTGTAATATAGGCAAGTTCTATTCCAGATTCAGGGAGGCGTTTATTGAAAAAAAAATTGAATGCCGTTAAATGAGGAGTTTTTTATATAATGGGAAACGACAGAGATGCAACTACTTTATTTAAAATATGTCGTTCGTCTTTGGACTCGCTTTTGCTGGATTTTTTTATAGAGATTGTTGTCATAAACTACACATATCAAAAGTGTCTAGGGATCAAGAACATTTTTAGCTCCAAAAAAAAATCTAATTTATTTAAATCAAATCTAATCTTCTGGATTGGTCTCCTATCTAATTCCCTATGCCT
>SJJU01002229.1:0-40449 GCA_012932125.1 Conopomorpha cramerella | reverse complement strand
GTGAAACTTTTATTACATCGTCTCAAACTTTTTCGTCTGTGTGTTGCATGTCGCGTGACGGTCGGCCGCGGAGTAGGGATAAAGTGAAAGGCGCTTGTTTCACATTTACCGTGGTTTCGTAAAATCATACAATTTTTTTTCTTTTTCATTAGGCTACTGAATGCCATTGTTTTATTTATAAATGTTAATATACGAAGACCTGCATCGCTGCTATACTATTCGACTAAATAGGATAATCATGGTAATTGCAAAAATAATAAAACTTACATATCAGCGTTTTTTAAATGTTTCATTAAATATTGTTTACCTAAAATAATTAGAAATACAAAGATATACAATTAATAAAGGAAACACATACGTAGATAGCCGTGTGGTAACGGCGTATAGACTTCATGTGTCTCCATCCCAGACCAGCTTTTCCCGTCATGGGGGTCTTTAAAGGCGACCGAGGGTAGTCTCCAGAGAGTATCAGCACTGTCACGGAGAAGAGAAGCGTGGCGATTATTGGCATTCCCCCCCCAAATTATTATGGAAATCAATGGAGAAGGCCCTCGTCCAGCAGTGGACGTCAAGCGGCCGATGTTGAGTAATAATCTAGCAGTAAGTGACAACCCTATGTAAACTGCTCGCATTGCCTATTAAATTGCATCTGACAAGTTGTCCATTCCAGCGCATACTATTGGAACTAAACAGTAACTTTATGAGCTAGCTCGCGCAACATTTACAGTTAAATAGTAGCTCATAGTGAAATTGTCGAAGAAGAGCAAAATAGTCGTTTTACATTGGCAGTAGGGTACTCAAGGTCTTCCTATAGGTTCTAATCGATATTATGCATATGCAGTAGTTTATTTGTATAAATTTGCTCCGTTCATATGGTATACTACCTAGTAAACGCTCCGCGATTTCATCTTTCTGTTTTTTATATAGGTACTTACCTTGCGTTACACGATTAGAGTTTTTGTAAACCTATCTATTTTTCAATAAAATAATATCGCATATCGACCGTGGAAAGCCGAACTTACCAACGGTGAAATATTTTTCAAAGCGGTCAAATTACTATATGAAACAAAGGTTTTATATGTAATTGTGGTCATATACAAGACTAGAAGAACATAGAAGCTTTACAATATAAACAATCCCCAATCCATCCATCAGTACCCACTCAGAAGTCGCTCGAGAATAGTATGTATGTCTCTTTTACACAAACATGATTAGAGAGAGACAACCGATACTTGAGAAGTCATTTTGTGCTTGAGGGGGTTTCAGAATACGGGTAGATATTTATTAATCGGTATCCTACTGGGGTTTTTTCTTCGGTAAACATCTCAAACTCTTTTATTGTTTGTCTCTACAAAATAACAAAATTCACAGTTATTCCTATCGTCATATTGTTTAATCTGTGAACAAAGTCATGGCCAAACAAAGTGTAACGTGAACGAACTAATTACATTTGTTACATATGTATATCTATTATACGAGTATGTAAGTATGTATGTACATAGATAATGAAAGATGAATGCTAATTACGCTATTGATAAGCAGATCACTGATCACGTGATTAGCATAATTAACCGATACATTTATTTGTAAAAAAATGATGCTGTATGAAGCAGCGCTTGAATTATATAATAATTATCACCTAGAAAGGCCATAAATAAACAATTTTAGCGTGCCTTCTGACATTTTTAACAAAAGTAGTTTAAGCCCCATAGTTTAATTCGAGAGAAATTCAATTTTGCTGGTCCTGTGGAGGATTCTATTATTTAGGTACATATTCTATTATGTTTCTTCCCTCAATATTTCCAGTCCCCGGAGGCCTATGTCCAGTAGTGGACAAATATGGACTGACGATGATGATGATGATGAATATTTCCAGTCTATAAAGAATCAGCATCAATAATGATCATCATCATCATAAGAATAATATAAGCATATTAGACAAACAAACAACAAATTCACTACAATTATATTACACATCCAATACATGTTAAATGCAGCTCTATCCTATTTAATAAACTCAAAATAGCAATACTTTTTTTTTTCATAATTGAATAATAAATACAAATAGTGTGTGACGTATATTCGTCCACTGCTGGACTAGGCCTCTCCAATTGCATGCCACTATGATTTTTTTTGGATTCTCGCATCCAGCTTCTTCTTCTCCTGCCATCTTTCGCAAACCGTTCTACACACCGTTAGCCTACATACAATAAGGAATGTATATCGTGGGTTTAAAGGTAAAATTCACTAAGTGACATATTGGGCATTTTACACTTTTTTCGCTCATGAAATAAAAAAAAACACAAGTAAAACTCACTAAGAGTTTGCGATGAGTATAATGATGTTTGATTTGAAGTAGATAAAATATCACGAAATACTTCACTTTAATTTTATTGGTAAAACTCATTATGTAAATAACATTTTCAACTCGTTTGTTTATGAGGATATTTCATTTTGGATATTATTTTTATATTAATAAATAGACCTATTGGCCCGACAAACATTGTTTTGCCACCGCCAGCAGCGCCACTTAACGGATCCAGATATTTTCTAAGTATTCACAAAATTTCATCCATATGGTACCTGTCGTTTAGAAAGGCTCGTAGGTACAAAAGATAGTTAAAATTATACAATTAAGATAGTGGTAAAAATCGAATCACTTATAACTGCCGTACAATTAAATTAATTTTGTATTTAGCTACCGTTACATTCGTTAACCTTTCAACTATGTTTGAGTGAACAGATTCATTAATTACGTATATATTACAAAATGATGATTAGTAGATTGCAATATACCATATTAGAATTAGCATTTGATCTCCGTAATAAATGAAAAGAGTTGCATCTACCTACTCCGCTTTGGGATTGAAATGCGTGAAGTGTATTCTTTATTATTATTACATATTAAATTATAAATATCACATTCGTAGAATCTTCGGGGATATTGTCTTACATGATAATGTGATTATGCATTTCCTTTAAAAAGTAAAGGACGAACGTTTCAAGCCTGTGAGGAGAACTTTCATTTTTTTGTTGATAAGTGTTGCTATGGTCTCAATATACAGGGTGTCCCAAAATAGGCACGTCATACTGACACCGTAGGTAGATGGGACTTAGACGAATCGAACAAGCCTAACATCTTATAGGTAAAATTGGCTATACATTTTGAGACAAACTGTATACAGGCTGGGTTAAATTCTATTAGTGAATAAAAGAAACCAAAGTCCTACACAAAGACGTCGACGTATGCAACGTTGTGCTAATACAGGAATGGGGTCCACATGAGATCCACATATTTGTTTCTTCTTATTTTTAAATTAAACATATTTTATGGTATCCAAGAAATAGCATCAAAATGATTGTTTTACATTTAATTGATTTTCCTAATTTTTTTTATGATCTTCGAACACAGCTTGTCGAAAATTTAGGGAACCTTTAGTCGTTGCAATTATTTATGACAAATGTCAAAACTTTATAACTTAAAACACTGTTAAATAAAACGCCGGCACAGTTTCGTCGATTGCGCTTCAAATAATATTGTTTTATAGTGTCATTTGTTATGTACCTCATTAGATAAGAGTCCGCTACATTTACTTATTGTATGTGGCACGTACAATGGGTGTCAATACGCGATCAACTTTGGACCAGCTATGTCGCTGTGAACTGTGAACAAATAATATTATTTATTATATAATCTGTAAAACTTACTCGAAAAACAATGTTGAAGTTAAATCGTGCTGTGAACAGAGTGAGCTTGAATAAGCGGTGGTATACTGTGGTAGGATTTGATAAGGCCGCTCTTCTTGGAACTGGTAAAAGTTTGCAGGTGCGTGTAAAAAATATGTGTTTTTTTATGATAGCATGCATGCAATAAAAATTGGCAATTGGCAAGCTTGGAACCATGTTTTAAACAAGTTTTAGACATTTAGTTAAAAAATAAAAATTTGGGTTACGCGATTGATTAATAATAGGTATCAGAACAACAAGGCGGGTGGCATATGTGTAAGAATTTTCGTAATATATACAAGACTGTTCGAGATGAACAAAATTACCACGTATAGAAAATTCAGCAGTTACAGCTTAAAAGGCTCATAATAAAGAAATTATGTGCATTATTTTAATGGACATCAAGAACACAAAGAGACTTTGAAGTCCAAAAATGGATATGTGTTGCTAAGCGCAAAGCTCGAGACCGGGGCTGGACTAAACCTCTAATTAATTTTTGAAATGTTTTATACATACATACATCACTGCCTGTCTCCCAGAGGGGTAGGCAGAGTTTATAATGTTTTATAATGTTCGAAAAAGATTCTTATGACAGAAATAAACTGAAAATTACACGAAAAATCATACTTATTAAAATTTATTTATAAACAAAAAGAAATTAATGTTATAGTCTCTCAGGACATACTAAAAATCCAGTGTAATAATAAATAATAGCATAAATATGTTATACATACGTATAAATTGCTTTACATAAGTATACAACAAGATTCTCTAAGTACATACATAATTATATTACCTACCTGACGAGAAATATTCATATATAAATGCATCACTTTGTTTACTTAAGTACTTATGCTTGTTATACGCATATGAAGTACAATCAACAAAGCACGCACAACATGCATGGACATTGTCATCAAGAACTCGGTATGCTGAATTGATAATAATTGTTAAAGTTGACTTGTGTAACATTTTGTTCTCCTTAATATGTTATCATAAGTAATTTTTGGAATTTTATACATTAGACTAACTGACCCGGCAAACGTTGTTTTGTCAATATTACATATTATTAATTTCTCTGCTTTTATAACTACGTATGTATTATATATTTATCTACTAAAGAAAACCATAAAATTACGTTGCATAGTTTTAGAGATCTAAGCAGACAGAGAGAGACTAGCGGGAGGCGACTTTGTTTTATATATATACGTACATATCTTTTGATTCTAATTCTAATATAATGTTTGTCATCAAATTTTTCCGAAACGGTTGCACCGATTTTTTATGAAATTTTGTGTGCATATCGTGGTAAGTCTGACAATTGAACAACATAATTTTTTCAACCTTCAACTTCCTTTATTGCCTTGTACTTAGGAATGACAGAACAAGGCTTGCCCAGCCAGGTAGTCTCTAATCATGTGTGTTCACGTGTCGCATGATTATAATGACTAAAATTAAATTAATGCAGACAAACAATTCCTCAGTTCATCACCAAATAGAATTACTACAAAATCGAAACAACGACGGTCGTCCTACAAGCAGATGCCCTGACCACTATTCTGTCTAATACTGGAAGAGATCTTAAAGTAGATGGAAATGTTAGGGGGTAATTTCACAAAAGATCCCTATGGTTCGAAACGTCAGTCAAAATAAGATTAGTCTGACTCGGTCAGCATATTATTATTGAAGAGAAGAAGTCTGGTTATTTATGATCAAAGCAACTACTACTTAGATATGCAGGCAAATAATGTTTTGTTTGATTACTAGCACTCTAAATAACTGCATAATTGCTATTTGATGTTTGTTATTAACACATTGGCGGACAGTAAAATAAACGCAATAGATGTTTTATTGTTATGACGACTATAGGCTATAGGCGACTATACTTTCCTGTCCGGGAAAGAGTTAATAACGAAATGAAAGGAATTTTTAGTAACAAGTTTACTTACATAAAATTCATCCTAAAACATTTGAGTGAGCAAATATAACATTATCATTACATTAAATAAATATTTAAGCGGTAGAGAAGCAAAATCTTAACTACCTATTTCTTCATTAAAGTGATAAAATAAAGATGTAAGTTATAAAATATGAAGTAAATGCTATCAATCTTTATGTACATTGACTAATCTTTTTATAAACACGTTGACTTCCTTCACGTGTTTAAGGAATGAGACTCTTTCGTGGAACTTTTTGATCATCCTTCAAAGATTTAGAATAGCAAAATTTTTAAGTACTTTTTAACCGACTTTAACAAAGGAAGAGGTCTACAATTCAATTTTCAGTTATTTTCTGTTTGATACCTCAAAATTTTCATCTAGGTGAACCGATAAAAATGGTTCTTCCCGTTAGGTCACACTCAAATTTAGACCAGTTCCAAAAATGGCATCCATGACAAAACCACAAAAGTATTCATATTTTACTTATTGACGTTGGTTCTTTATATCTACATTATTTTAAGTACGGCGATAGGCTCAGCCCCTGTTACGTTGGCCCGTGGGCATTTGCTTTAGTTAGTGCCTCTGATATATACTTTAAGTAAAGCCTGACCAAAAATATAAAACACCCACCTTTAGTCTTCATTCGTTATTTTTAATTGAGTCTTTTCCAACGCTTTGGGAAACAACATTTTTCTCCGAATTTCGTGATTATATTTCCAATATCTGTGTACTTAAATGTTTTAAATTGAAAGCCGAATGCAGTGGCGATCAACTCGTACGCGGCCAGTTATTATTGGATGGCTGACCAATTCGAAGTGGTTAAATTATGAGAGTTGTCTTGCTTCGGACGGTACGATAATCTGCGGGCCTGGTATGAAAGGCGGAACTTCGGTCCCTCGGACAATCCAAGATGCGCGGTTACTATGTATAACGAAGTTTTTATAGGTAATTATCAAACTGTAAGATCATAAAAAGCAAACCATAAATAAAAATGTTCAACAATGTAGGACATTTAGTAATAAACATTATTTACAGAGAAGAACTAAGAGACGTTTGTGTTTTCAGAAACCATTCGTATTTTATTTAGAGATTATTATAATTCTCCCAAGATGGTCGGGTATCACGACGGGAAATTAAGTATAAAAACTCTATCTGCAATTTAATTTGCTTAATTCGGCTTCGGGTGTAAAAAAATACTTTATGGGTCGTGCGAAATGGAAAATCTCTTAAGACTAGGAAGCTTGTTCGCTTAAAGGGTTTTTGAAGTTATAATATAATAGGCAGGTAGGTCCATATGCGGACTTACACGGCGGTCCTGCCAATTCGACAAAGGCACTTTTACAAACATCCAAAATTATCACCATTCGAAAATTACTCAGGCATTAATTAGTCCGTAACATAATAGGTAGAACAATACACGAAAACTTCACTATTCATTAGTGTAATAGGTAGGTAGGTGGTTGAAAATAGCAGCTCTCTGCACGAGGGCGATAAGCCGGTGTGTCAGAATGATACGTAATGTCGGGACTGGATTGGAGCACTCACAATGCATGAGCCGGCACACACTGTCAATTCATACTGCCATGCGCACACAATTAATATTTGTTTACAATATTTGTTGAATGACTATTGTAGTTCGTCTAGTAGATTTCCTAAAGGGTATATTCTTGGCTTTGCCTGTATGGAGAGCCTAAATTGAGCTATTGCGTACACGTGTACGATGAGTGAATGAATAAAGCATATCTTGGTAAAGGTCCATAGAGATCTTTTTTTTAAGTTAATTCATTAGAAATGTTTGGATTGGCAATTTTGGCGATAAAAAATAAAAGTGGAGCCAAACTTACTGAGCTAGGCAAACTTAGAGCATATGCACCGGACAGGGACATACTTTTAAATATAAAAATAGATACTTTTAATTGTCACTTTTAAAATATAAAAATAAATACTTTTTACTGTCACCGTTAGACTTCCTTTCAATAAAATTCGTTCGCATTCACGTTCGTCTCCAATTTCAGTTTTCTACATAAAAAAGAATAAAAGTCATCTTTCTGAACCCATTTACATATTCAAATTGAAAACTTAAACCAACTACGCCAGCGAACACACCTGCGCTATTGTAGAAGACGTCAGGATCCAACAGCTTATCCTATTATTTATTTCATATGTAGTAGCAACACCAATCTACTAAAAACTGAAAAAGATGCACACTTCAGTGGTGTTCCACCAAACGTCGTCGAGTGATTTTCGTCGTAATCTGATCTATCGTGGTATCTCGTTCTAACGTTTACTAGGTGAAAGAAACAACGTTAGATTTAGAGGCGAAATTAATAACGTTTTGGAGTAAGGACCACAGATGTCTTTTCTGAGTGAAATGAGATAGATCCCAACTAATTGGGATAGATAGAATTATTTTGCCATTCTTCTCAACTTGCAAAATTTGAAATGAAAAAATAATAGGAAATACGTATCTATACGTACTTGTAACCGGGAGGTCCCGGGTTCGAGTCCGGCCACTGGACGTGTACCAATGGGACTCTTTTTCAGAGCCTATGTACGCAACGCATCGCTCGTACGGTGAAGGACAACATCGTGATGAAACCCGCACGCCACAAGGTGTGTGAACCCTATAACGGCGATGGGCTCACCCCCTGTCACGTTTGGTTAAATACGCTTGGTGAACCGTGGGTACTTGCTTTAGCAAGTGCCTCTGCCTACCCCTCTTTGGGATTAAGGCGTGAAGTGTATTTATTTATTTATTTATTACGTATCTCATCATCATCATCATCATCATCATCAGCCCATACTTGTCCACTGCTGGACATAGGCCTCTCCAATTGCACGCCACTGTGATCTGTTTTCGGCTTCTCGCATCCAGCTTCTGCCAGCCATCTTGCGTATATCATCAGTCCACCTTGCCTGAGGGCGTCCTACACTCCGTTTGCCGAGACGCGGTCTCCACTCGAGAACTCGTTTTCCCCAACGGTCATCGGTTCTACGGCAAATATGGCCGCCCACTGCCACTTCAGCTTGCTAAAACGATGAGCTATGTCGATGACTTTGGTTCTCTGTCGGATCACTTCATTTCTGATTCGATCCTTCAGAGAAACGCCGAGCATAGCCCTTTCCATAGCACGCTGTGCGACTTTGAGCTTGTGGGCCAGCCGTGCCGTCAGTGTCCACGTCTCAGCTCCGTATGTCATTACAGGTAGGACACACTGATTGAAGACCTTTGTCTTCAGGCACTGTGGGATCGCTGATGTTAAGACTCGACGTAACTTCCCAAATGCTGCCCAACCCAGCTGAATTCTTCTGTTTACTTCGTCCTCGAAGTTGTTTCTACCCAACTGCAATGTCTGCCCAAGGTATACGTATTTTTAACAACTTCGAGAACGGTGCCGTGTACTGAAATCGGTTCCGGTAGAACATGTTCATTGAACATGACCTTGGTTTTATCCAAGTTCATCCGTAGGCCGATCCGTAGAGAAGAATCAGCTAGGTCATTCAGCATCAGTTGAAGGTCCTGCAGCGTTTCTGCCATGATGACGATGTCGTCTGCAAATCGCAAGTGAGAGATGTGTTCGCCATTGATGTTTATGCCACGTCCTTTCCAATGCAGCGTCTTGAACATATCCTCCATTGCATTTGTGAACAATTTCGGGGAAATAACATCCCCTTGTCCCACTCCTCGATGCAATGGTATGGGACGTGTCTGCTGATTTTGTACTTGGACGGACATGGTGGCAGCCTCGTAGAGGCCTCTTATCACTTGGATGTATCGCCAGTCAACTTGGCAAAGCTGCAGAGACTCCAGAACGGACCAGATCTCAACCGAGTCAAAGGCCTTCACATAGTCCACGAATGCTACTGTGTCTAGCATTATATTCCGGGCAGATTATATTCTTCAGTTTTCTCTATGATCTGCCGCACTGTGTGGATGTGGTCTATGGTGCCATAACCGCTCCGAAATCCAGCCTGCTCCGGAGGTTGAAGTTCGTCGAGTCTTCGCGCAAGACGGTTTGTGATCACTCTTGAGAACAGCTTGTAGACGTGGCTTAGAAGAGAAATGGGTCGATAGTTCTTCAACAGGGTTTTATCTCCCTTTTTGAAGAACCGCACGACCACACTTCTACTCCACGCCTAACTAATAACTAACTAGCTAAAAACTAGGTAACTAACTAACCTATACCATTATCTGAAAAAGAAACTCACAAAAGTCACTCGAATAACATTTGGACAGGCTCGAATGCGTAGATTTCTAGCATGTAATACTTATTACCTGTGGTGGACATTTTTTGCCGGAACAACTCTTTGCTTTGATTTGCTTCCTGAAACAAAATAACTGTGTCAATATGACAAACATTTCCTCCCAACTACACACATAACTGCATTACCTACTAAGCTGAATAATAATATCCTTCAACTGTGAATTATTAACCTCATTATTTATGATTTTATTGTTTCGTTTTTTTGCCAAGAATTTTTAAGGTTCCTGTTTCTTTTAGTTATGTATGACAGATGGAGCTAACTGTATTAGGGGGATTAACGTCAACGAAATGACTATCTCCAAGCAGTCAGTATTAAAGCTGACAGTTAATTTGTTTATTTACCTGTCACAAAAGTGTCTGAAGTTTGAATATCTTACCCAAATAATAAAAATCATACTAAAATATAAGTGACAGTAGACACCTACTAGATAAAATCCACCTACTGGCTAAAACATTTTTGGAGTTCCCCATAGCTACTATTGATAAAAGATAAACAATTCAGATCTTGTTACCGTTTCCCAATTCGACTGTACAACCATAAGTTAAATTGTATAATGTATGATCGATCTGTTTCTTGCTTATAACATTTAATTCCTTAGCCGCGTTTTATTCAGTTTCCAAGGAAATTTTGTGTGAATATAATATAACTGTCCTAATTCAAATTTCGCTAGTCTGACCCGGGAATCGAACCAACGCAAAATTTAAAAAATGAATTCTCGCTATTTTATCATACGAATTGGTAGGGTTTATTTATTTACTTATTTAATACTTCATTGCAACAAAGTACAATAGGCCGACATAATACTAATAGTATTATCTACCAGTCAACCCTAGAACAACGTAGTTGCGGGTCAGTATTACAATGACAATAAGTAAAGGAAGTTTAAAACTAAAGGTCTAAAGTGAGATCACTAGTTAAAAACTACTATAATATAAGCATTTACTTTAAATTGAATGAACGTACATAAAGGGTTGTTGTTCAGGATAAAATTTCTCTAAGAATTTGGTCTTACCATCATCTGTTGTACGAGATACGCATGAAGTTGAATATTTATTATGAGTTTTTAGTACTGGTCTCTTGTAACAAGTAAATGATACGTTATAATTTTAAAAATATTTTAATTCAGTTATGTTTCCGAAAAAAAATAAATGAATAATCCTTTATTAATAAATAAGTCATACATACAGACATAAGTCCTTTTAGTAAAATTAGATAACTAAAGGATTTGATGTAGTTCCCCTCATTTTCCCACAAAGGGCACACAAAGGGCCAATACATTTTTTCCACCCTGTAATTAATGTATTAAAAATTATAGGTACCTCGTATGTAGTACGTAAAAATAAAAAATATCACAGACGACGTTTGAACTGTCTTTTTTTTAATGCAGGATTATTAATTAGGAGCAATCTATTTCAGTCAAAAGACCACATGCGATCTGATGTTGTATGTAAAGTTATTCCTGAATCAAGTATTATTGTAATAAAAATAGACTATCCATGTGGTAAAACTCTCAGATTTTTAAATAGAGTTAATTGCTCGTAATATTCGTGAACACGTGTTGATATCGATTTTGCAACAGATTTTCCTCAAAATGGACACGAAGCTGAATCTCTATGTTAATATAACCAGTGAAAGCTTTGAACAATAAGCTTTTGTGTTTTAAACTTGGGAAGCATTTTTTTCTTTTCAGGAACGTTCAGTTAATTTATATAACGAAAGAGTGATTAGGACGTTTTTAGATTTTGGGTCTATTGTATGATCAGTCGCCGAAAAAATAAATGTTCTTCGCATTCACAAAATAAACAACAAATTTTTAGATTGCCGTAGCAAAGTTCGTCGGGTCTATCAGTAAAATTGTTTTTTATTATATTTATTAAGTCATAAGTATGATGATCTATAATATACAAACAGATAAGGAGAAGAGTACTTAACGGTATTAAGGACTCTACATACACTCGTAAGGGTACGTAGAAATAAAGTATGTACACAATTCATCTAAATATCTCGCAAACGTAGCTGAGTAAAATAAACTGTTTTTTAAAGACAATAAAATACCGAAAAAGAAAGCCATAACGCATTATAGTCTTAAATTGAAAAAAAAACCTTATAAAAATAATTTAAAGAAGTGAAGATAAGATAGTTTAATAAAGTTTTATATATGACCTGGATATTTTGCTCCCGCACGAGTGTATTTTGTCATACCCTTCTGTCAAATGAAAACAAAGTATAACTAAACTTTTTTGCGAACTTTCAAAAGTACAAATCTTATCTTTAAATCTTGTTTCATAATACTTACTCACATACAATATTATGAACTATTTCCTTGCAAAGGTTTATAAAATGTCATCTGTTGCCGAACTTTTTAATTTGGAGAGAACAAACTTTAAAATTCAGCAGAGTTTAATAGTTTAATAAAAACCTCAACGAAAATTGGTTTAAATAAAATATTGTTATATCACGCTCGTGGTCTCACTCAGGGTTAGTCAGAGAAAGTTATCATTTCATAAAATATTACGTTGAAAGTTACTTTTTCGTCGAAGTTGGCAGTAAAACTACACTTTAGGTAAAGTTCGTGGTATGGAATCGCACGAATTCAATTATAATTTGGCCGGTTTTATACCAATTAATAACTTATTTTATCTACCTTGGCCAGTCATGGTTTTCGCTAGTAAACAAAGTAATATTTAAACTACCTGTATTTAAAAAACAAAATACTACCTAATTAAAAAGTGTGCTCCATCGCAGTCCACATCGCTGCTTAACATAAGACAGGATGGCGGTCAAACGCTTGAAGTGGTTCACGAATAAAACAACATATAGAACACATCTATAAAACATAATTTCATATAAATTGAGAATGATTTTGCTATGTAGATAAGTCTAGGGAATGTTTTAGAATCATTCACCCTTAGCGACCTCCGCACGTTTGAACCTATCGACGTGTTACTGCGCACTATTTCTTTGATGTTTTGATGAACTTTTAGTTTGATAAATGTACAATTTAAACCGCACCTACTCGTCATACACATTACCGGATCCCCAATAATTTTAATCGCGGTTATTGAACATAACAAAAACGTACTGCCATGCATCGGTCATAGTATTAGAAATAAAGCTATTATTTTGAAATTGAACATTCTTTAAGGTACTTAATTACAAGATGGAGGTATAAAGGCATTAGAGAATCACTGATAATAAGTATGATACGCCAGAAAAACATCATCAACAAGTTATATATAAATATCTCTGATTAGAAAAGTAATGTGATAGAACATTTAAGAAGGACTTTTTTTTTTTTTAATCTTTCTTTATTTAGGAGCTTTTGTACATTACAATGACAATGTCAACTCCATTGTACCCTAAGTCTTACATTTAACATTAAATAATATTATACAAAATTATTGTTGTCTAGATTTCCTGCCCCTCCATCTCAGGACACT
Source organism: Conopomorpha cramerella (assembly GCA_012932125.1). Lineage (NCBI taxonomy): Eukaryota > Metazoa > Arthropoda > Insecta > Lepidoptera > Gracillariidae > Conopomorpha > Conopomorpha cramerella. Next base: position 27,077 of record SJJU01002229.1, on the reverse strand, counting down.
CAGACCAAAGGAGGTTTCAGCCTGAATGACCTGAAGATAAAGAGGGCCTCCTCACAGAGTGGAGTTGATAGAATGGAGTTATAAGTTCCAATGTTGATACAATTAACATTATACTGTAGTTTAAACGCTTGTCTGGGTATCTCATTTCGGGCACATTCCCCTAAAAAGTGCTGTACATCATCTATTATACCGCAGTATTCGCATTCCGGTGACCCAATCTTCTTCATTAAGAAAGCAAACTTGTTTAAAGGAGGACTTGTAATTAAAAATTGTGCATTAAAAACGCTCTAGGTGTATAAGGATCAAATTGAGTGGTATTTTCTTTATTTTCACTAACATTCACTTCAGCAACGACAGTTAAAATAACTCTACTAGTTAATGAAATTAATACAATCTAAAGACCAGTGTTTGGAATGTAAACGACAACATACGGGTACGAAAGGCGTTATTTGGGGATATACCTTTCACATCGGTGAATCGGCTATAATCGGCGACTAGTATCGACTAGGTCTTATTACTATTTGTCCTTCTAAACTGCAACTGTCATATCTCTAAATTATCTGATTAATCCATTAGGGATTATGGGTGCGAGTTTATGTATGTATTGGTTAAATCTAATACGAATTCACAATAAGTACTTTTGACATAGCCTACATTTTAAATTTAGTAGTCTGTTTGCATAGTATACTAACGATAATAAACTTAAGAACTTCTATCTCACGTTTATCACTCTGGGATACATATAATATACTTGGTATGTCAACTTACTTGAACATGCATACTCCAGGATCGCCCTTTTTCAAAGCCGAATCACAAAAGCTCACTAATCCAATACTGATGCACGCAAACAGTAAGAAGCACACTCGTTTCATTTTGGAAGCACATGTAACTTTCACTAGGCGAATTTAAAAATGTGTATTAATAAAGTAACACACAGTTCACATCGCAAGATAGAGAAGTAATGGCGTGCAAATTAATTTATCCAGAAGCGGCGGTGGCGGCGTGTTCAGTACGGCCAGTGGCGGCAAATGGTTAGATAAAATTTATCGAAAAGGGATGTTTGTAGGTAGGTAGATATTGGTTCCATTCCATCGTACCTACCTCGTATTACTCATCTGTTTATAACGGAAAATATATACTTATGTAGGTATAGGGATAAATGTTTTGTTATATTTGATGAGTGTGCTTCTGTTTTTTTTTAATATTGACTTGGAAATAAATTGAAATATGTACATTGTAATGTATGACAATGACCTTGTGACGGTGTAACTTTAAATTGTTTTTACCTTTTTGACATAGTTTTTTTTTTCATAAGGACCCTAAACAAATGTTTTGCAAGTTATCTTTATTTACTTTAGCTAATGGAATAAAAAGTTTTTGACTTGTGGTGGTATGTAAAATATCCATAGTCTTAAACCACATACCTTTTATACGTGAACACATATTATATGCACGTCAAGTGTACTGTCACTAAATTAGTTTAATTTTTGCTTAATAAGTTTAATTAGCTGAATATTGCAAACTATAATATAAAAATTAAAAGCTAAATGTGTTCCTTAACACAAAACTCGAGAACGGTTGAACCAATTTCTTTAATTCTGTTTCAGTCAGGAGAAAAATTTACGGGAAATTATACTAGTTCTGAAATTATATTAGTTTGTCGTATCCACAAATACTTTCCACTAGTATTAAATTGAGCAGGTAGAAAAAAGTCATTAAGGCTCGAATTATATATTTTAAGTTATCTACATTACATTTTTAAGCGCCCTTTAAACGATCTAATTGTTGAGTCAAACTTTAAGTGATTACCAACATTTTGGTTATTTTCAAATATATATTTGATCTATTAGTCAAACAAGATATTGAGAAAATTGGTAAATTTTGTGAAGCACGTTTAATGATTCCAAAACCTGTAAAAACTGAATAACACCCGAATGAATTAAATGTACCATACAGTCTCGTTGAACTTTTTGATGGTGATGCCGAATCAAGGTATACATAGACAAGGAAAATAAGGATTATTACCTAAATAGTATTGACGTACGTACAAAGGTTGATGTACAACATCTAATAATTATTACAATAACCAAAATTATCGTGTTGGCAATTCGCCCCACTCCGTGCGCACCGTCAGATGCCTGGGACGTAGTTCGATTGTCATTTCACATGATAAATCCGAAGCTTCGTACACGTAACAGGACATTTCCGATCCTTTTCAAAGAACATTTTATAGGAAGCAAAGGACTATTGTAACGGGACACGTTTACAATGTTGTGTCGTATTCAGGACAATGCAAGCTTTGCATAAACATAACACAATGTTTGTCTATCCGGACAATGTCCGATTGTTTAAGACTTGTACGTGACGTCCGTGGATTGGCGGACGTCAGGACGCTGATTGTAGACGATACGGGGCCTACGGTTATTGGACGTCTATTTCATTTTTAGACAGAAAGGGAGATGGTCATTGCTCATACATGTCAGCCATCGGACATTATAACGGAACAGGTTGATTAGGTCTACGTGATAAGTATGAAAAGTATTTTTTTTTTATGAAGGCGGCTAATTTGGATTTGAATGTTTCATGATTTTCAAAAAGTCATAGATAAGTGCTGTGAATATATATATATTACTCATATTAGGCATTTGGCTGAATTACCTGTGCATTAATGTTTATTCTTTATATGTAAGTAGGTTAACCTAGTTTGAGCAAAACATACTATGTTATACAAAAAATATACATATTACGTATAAGTGTGAAAAGGGATAATTTTTAAATGATGACCTGAAATCATAATGACGTTTATTCCCAGTAGTCCCTTTAACAGTTCCTTTTTGAAGGAAAATTCCCACATTATTATTCGAAAAAGAAACTGATAAAGGAACAAGTGGGAATAAATCGATAATGTCTATAAGATATTATGAAAAACTGAAACCATCAACTTACATTTTCATTCTCGGCACCGAGCAATCCTCTTGGTACTTAAAGCAAACGCTGGGATCCGTTGCGTTCTTCTCAAATCCCGCGTCACAGGTGCATTCACCTGGGGCAGTACAGACGCCATTTTGACATCCTTTTACACAAAATGGCCGACAGACGTCATTTTGTCGCACGAATCCGCTGCGGCACTCACACACACCCGGCGACACGCACACACCGTTATCACACAAATCACATAGAGGTTCACAGCTAAATTCGTCTTTTTTTTTAAATCCCTCCATGCAGGAGCAAGTGTTAATTCCAGTACACGTAGCGTTCTCACATGAAGGCTCACAGTTCGGCGCGCAAGTATACTGGTCCACTTGCTTGTATCCTTCTAAGCAGGTACAAACGTTAGGTCCAGTGCACTTTCCGTTAGTACAGCTATCACAGTGTGGTATACATTTTAGGTTATCGTCTAAAACATATCCAGTTTCGCAACTTTCCGCGCAGTGCGTATCATTGTACTTCACATAGTTATCGAGGCATACGCAGGTATTGTTGAGGCAGTTGGCGTTGGTGCAGGTTGCATTGCAGATGATGCAGGTGTTGTTGTGTTCTGGATGCGGTAGGGAGGGGAGGTCGCAGGTGCACACCTCTGGGGCCGTACAACGCCCGCCGACGCAACCCGTGCTGCACTGTGGTGTGCAGACGTCGGTTACGCTTTCGTACTCCCAGCCGTTGCAGCATACCATTTGATTTGAAGTCACCGTGTATGTCTGAAATTATTTAAACATTCCTTTGCACCAAGTTGTAAACTTCTGAACATTACATGGATCTGGATATACGTACATTGAACCCATAATAGGGAAGTAAAAACACAACCTATATTGAAGAAACACCTACAGAATTCGATGATTTTTAAACTAACTAAATTAATTAAGTACACTTTAAAAGTAAGTCTTGTATATAAACAATAAATGAATAATTTAAGTAAATTATCAAGTCGCATGTTTCGGTGGTTCGGAGATACCGAGAAGGAGTACGAATTGCGATAACTAAAAATATCTAAAAAATACGTAGTACATAGAAGGTTGTGGGGGTGGCATTCTTGAATCAGATTCGCGATGTCCGGCGGCGGTACTGAGTGTCCGAAACCGGCGAACACGCAGGAAGAAATGAATGGACGTAGAAGAGACGAAAGAGATTTGCCAGGATCGTGTCAAGTGGAGGTCATGTAAATGGTTTCTGCCTGCCCCTCGGGAAACATGCGTGACGTACTTTGTGCATTATATTGCAACCAAGGTACACACATCAAAAGTGTCTAGGGATCAAGTACATTTTAGAAGATTGCAATCAAGAATATATTGTACAAAAACTGAATTCATTCATAATTTATTCAAAATATGGTTATATATGGATAAGTCATTGATACAGGCATGGGTAATTAGGTAGGAGACCAATCCAAAAGATTTGATTTAAATAAATTAGTTTTTTTTTAGATCCCTAGACACTTTTGATGTGTGTAGTATTTGAAATAGTAATAATAATCTTAAGAACTTACTTCCTTCTTTGCTTTTTTTGAGGTACAGTAAGTCTTCCCGCACTTTTTACTGCTTCGGACTAAATAATACCTCAATCTGGTTTTCGGAGAACTAGAAAAAGATACAAATTGAAATTCTCAAAACTTCATAGGTAGGTATGGCTATGGCTATGAGAAAAAATAAATTGATTATAAATAAAGTAATTGAAATTACCTTATTTTCACCACACAAACACCTTCATCGCCAGCTTTCAAGGCTTCACAGTATTCCTGAAGCCACACCGCGCCGAAAACTAAAAACAATATTTTTCTACACTGCATTGTAACTACAAAACTTTTTCGTCAAAAATAGTAACTGGCCATTTATTTATAAAAATCTACAACCACTTTAACAATTTTTTTCGGCTTTTTTCGTCTTCAGTGCGTGAACAAGTGTCCCATAGCCTTAGGCCAATATCACTGAAAGTGTGCCCAGTTCTCACTATTCGGGTTCATTCATGCGAAACAGCTAACATTGTCGAACAAATTTAATTTAGCCTTTCCTACATTGCAATAGGAGCCAATGTAATCGAGATGGTCGTTTATAAACAAAGCACAGAAACGCATATAATTTGAATAATGTTTCTCAAACTTTTGCTGCGCTAACTAAAATTGGTATTACATTTCTTGACAGCTACTATAAATTTTTCAACCAGTAGAATTTAACAAAGCGGCCAGGAGAATAAGGCCTTTAATAAGTAAATCTTCTGCTAACTAGTAGGTACATACATAATCATCAGCTACTACATCTGTTACTACTACTAAAAACAACAGAATCAATGATAAAAATAGCATTTAATTTTCCTTATTTTTACCGTACCTTACGTACCTTAATGACCTTGACAGTAATAATTACAATGATTACAATTTTACAATTACTATTATTACTGGTCACTAAGGTACCAATTAAATGAAGTTGTTTTTTTCTATTTGCACTTGCCGAACATCACCATAACTTCTCAATTCAAATATACAAAACTGTGTTTCTAATATATTTATGCATGTGTTTAAAATTAATTAATCTAAAATGTACACCATCTCTGGCACCCATAGTACGTAGGATCCCAGTTTCAGATCAGGTGACCGTGTCTGATATGTCCCGGAAAAAATATTTATTTATTTATATAGTTACTATCACAGCCCACATGTTGAGAGCCAGTGGGCCGCAGCGATTGGATCAACGACCGCCGCCGCCGCCGCCGGGAAGCGCCGGCCCTTGCTATCTATCGTCGCCGGGCCTTGAACACTTGATGTATGGACACTTGGACATGCTGATGATGTTAAACAGATTTATTGCTTTCCAAACACTTTTGCCACCCTTTCCTGTTGATACCGCTAAATATAATGGCGATTGGAAGGATGCAACATAATGCAACGTGACATGAATGTGGCTTAATATCTATTCGCACAACTTAATCCATCCTTGCGTAGAAAAAAAGACAGGAAGTTCAATACTCAATAAATTTGAAGTTCTGTTTACGTCACAACTGTTAGACTAAAAGTGTATAGGTATATCAAATCCAAATGTTCTTCATCTTACTAGGAATTATTTATGAGACTAAGTGTAGAGAGAAACAACTGTTTCTGATAAAAAAATACAGCCTTAATGTAATTTACGAACCAGATATATAGTATTAGAAATAGCTATGTAATGTTAAGCCTGTTATCATATTAAGACTTAGAAAGGTGTAGCTTATAAGCATCACTCATGGAAAACATGACAGGTAGCAAGACTATCGCCGTTATTCTACGCAACGTTCCGTACCTACACAATATTCCCCACGATGATTTGCTCGTTGTGTTAGTACATACATATCCCTCCACTATAAAATCAGCAGCAATAAAGAGGAATATGTAGAGATCGTCTTAGCGGTAAACGCAATGGACTTGAAGATGGTGAACAAATAAATTATTTTGGTTCCAAAACCAAAGATGTCTAGATCCCAAGTTAATCAACGAAGAGACGGCGAGACCGTGTGCCTCTTTTTCCGCATTCAAACTCGAATATCTCGCGAAATATAGAAAACCTACAGGATGAGGCGGGGATCTCGCAAATGTAGATCGTCATGCCCCAGAAGGGGAAAAGTTGTCAACAAAACATGGATGGATAAAGATAATTTGTATGGAGTCAAGCAAGCGTATGCGTTGACACAAGTAGACACGCACGTCTCTAGAGAATGGCCCTTACGCCGACAGGGCTTGAGTGGTGATGGGCTTGTCCCTGTTATAAAAAATGTTTCACGATTCACGACTCATCTAACTCTCGCTTTTTCACGAGACATTCGCGGGAGTCTGAACGGCTGAACGCGGCATTGTGTAAGAAGTTTATGAGTTTGTTCGTCTTGAACGCCCGCCTTTGTCATATTGCTGTTGGTAGTATTACACGTCTAAAGTTATGGCCGGATTCGGACGCCGCCACTGTCGACGCATTTCTTTTTACTCGACACTGTAACATTTTGTCACAAAGGCCCGCTTGTTGTTGTTTTCTGCAAACAGAGTTCCCATTCCGCTCCCAGATAACTGCTAACAAAGAGTCTTCAGTTTAAACACTCTTTCGCTTGAAAAACGGACGTAACCTGCGAATACAATGTTTTTAGAGTTTAAATAGGTACTTCTGGACACATCAAACATAACTTAATACTGTTCAGCGAGGCCCTTGTCCGACAGTGAACGTCATGTGGTTAATGATGATAGTATAGGGTTATAATATAAAGTTGGGCCTGCAATAGAGACTAAAACTTAGAGAATAGACATTTTCAGTTATCACTATTCATAGCCCAGTAGTTGTGACGTTCAAAATCGATTTGAATCAAACGGGGAAAGGGATTAGACCCTAAAAGAAGGATCACAAACAATGAACGTTCCTTTGTTTTAAGACGACCTTCACTGGCATTTAGTTGACACCACGATAACATTGCAAAGTTAGTTTCACATTGATCATGGGTATTCACTTTAAACTGAATTGATTCCGAAATAGGCACTTCGAAGTATCCAGACCATATGAGACTAACTTAAAGGGCTCGAAATAATCTACACTATAATGTTTGCTCGTGTTACAGGCCCCACTCTGTATGGTAGATAGGTATAGGGTACTAGTGTTTCCCCTTACGTGCTGCCTATTGGAGCTAGTTAATCCGTGACATACATGTTTTTGTAAACATGTTTTTTGACATTGTGTTTTAGACATTTCATCTGCTAAGGTTTCCGATACTAAAGTAATAACACTTTGCACAAAAAGTCTAGATTAGGTTAACTGAAAAAAGTCATTCTAAGCAATATGTTCTCCATTTAATTTCTCTTTCCATTGTTAATTAATCTATTAATTTATATCTTATATATAAAAATGAATTGCTGTTCGTTAGTCTGGCTAAAACTAGAGAACGACTGGACGGATTTGGGTATGTTTGGTCTTGAATTATTCGCGGAAGTCCAGGGTTAAATGGTGTATTTCTTTCAATACACGGGGTACAAAAGCTTCCTGTGGCAAAACAAATTTTAGAAACTGTCCCAACCAGGGTTTGTTGAAAAGATGTGCGAGTGAAAATAGTGGGGTTTCAGTAGTAAATAACCCCACCGATACGAGTATCCCCGCCACAACTCTGTGTAGGTACATAAAGAATTGGTAAAGCAAACTTATATTCTTATATTTTTAAGCATACGTAGGTATTGAATAACAGAAAGTAACGACGACTTTACTTGCAATGTGCGGCAGTACTGTTCTTAATTCACTATATTTTCAGTAGGTAGCTACGAACAGAAACAATCAGCTGGATAGAAAATTGGTACCTTGGTAACCTCGACAGGAATGCAGTTCACTTGCAAGCCAAAGCCCGCATTGCGGGAGCTACTGTTTCTAGCCACTTAACTAATTATTACTAGATGCAGTAAACTGAAACGTTTATTGCTTTTTTATTGAATGTTCATGGTATATTTCATGACTTTATACAGCCCCCGTAGCATAACGCTCCAAGAAAAAAGTGACAAGACATAAAATGCCCTGCGATTTGTTAAAACAAGCTGAGTCGCAAGAAGCGTAAATAACAGCCAATTACTGTGCGTATTAGTTACTTTTTGTTCTGAGCGTTCGAGGCGTCTGTGGTCAAGTGAGCGTCTGTGGTCCAGTTGGTCGGATACTTGACTTGCAACCGGGAGGTCGCGGGTTCGAGTCCGGCTACTCTTTTTCAGAGCCTATGTACGCAACGCAACGCTCGTACGGTGAAGGACAACATCATGATGAAACCCGCACACCATAAGGTGTGTGAACCTTATAACGGCGATGGGCACCTCCTGTCACGTTGGGTTATACGCTTGGTGAACCGTGGGCACTTGTTTAGCAAGTGCCTCTGCCTACCCCGCTTTGGGATTAAAAGGCTTGAAGTGAAGTGTATTATTTTTGTTCTTTGTCGTGTCTTTCTTGACACGTGTGCTGCAGGTGGAGTCGGAAATACTCTTTGAAGCGAAATCGGCTCGTCCCTGACGCAATTCCTTCGGGTACTCCCAGGATCCGTCCATCGTGGGAGTTTAGTCTGTAGGATTCCGACTCTACTCCGTTCGCTGTCTCCATGGTGGCGGGGTGTCCATGAGGATTCCCCCACGTAAAAGAAAAAAAAAGGACAACGTCTGTCGGTCTACAGAAAAGGTTAACTTCAGCCTAAATCAATACTGACAATACTGAGAAAAATAGAGTAAATAACTGTAATGAAGTTCACTAACGATCATTCATAATCTTCTTAAGACTAGCTTTTGTTACAATTTAAACCGTTTGAGAATACTCAGGGTTCACTTGGTATTCCGTAATGCAAAATTACAAGATATATAACGTTTTATTTTTTAACACAGAGAAGAAGCGTTTAACCACCATCCTGCCTGATGTTAAGTAGCAATGTGGTCTACGATGAAACACACTTGTTTATTAGGTGCCTATATTATGGTAACGTAATTGTGATTGATGTTGTTACACACCAAAACAGGTCAGCTAATCACGGAGTTAGTAGCTAAGGTTCAAGCGACTACTATCGACTTAAAAAACGGTAGCTAAAGCGCTTATCTAATGGGGATTTTTTGACGTTTTTCTGACAAATTTTTGGGCGGAGAACTGTCATTACTGTCATACTTTCCAAACAAAGTTTGACAGAAAAACATCAAAGAAAATTCCCCATTACCATGTACTTGTGTAGATACGTGCTCGGTCGGCCAAGAAAGTAATCTTTCAGTTTTGATAACACTTCCTATGTTACCATAACATCATTAAGGTAGAGTTCTTATATATGTACATATTGTGCCAAGTAAAATTATTTTAAGTTAAGTAACTTCGGATGATAGACAAGACTCTTAGCCGACTGTAACTATAAATTATATGGCAAATATGGCATAGTAAGGGGCAAAATGCGATATTTAGTATTCTTATAAGTACTTAGTTATAAGACGATGCAAGAATATGAACCTACTAAACCTACTAAATGTCAGAAAATACATAGGTATTGTACATATTAATTGGATCGTCTCTTGACCCAAGTGCACTTATGATGTTCCCGAAATTTTAATTCATTTTCATGTAGACTGTCAGCCTTTATAATTAGCAAGCTGGAGTGTTGGTGCACGCCGTCTTTAATTTACTTTTTTATTTAAGCTGACAGGATGCCCGGCCAAATTACTCGTTCCCGTCAAAATGTCAGTAGGGTCAAACGAGATTCGGAAGTACCCGGTGGTGTTCGGGTCCGCTCGGCTACATTCGTCGTAGCGTCAAGAGTTTGACTGGAATTTTTCACCGGCTACTGACAACCGAGACGGAAGCAGCGCCGGGTTTGGGCAAAATTTTCCACTTTTACAAAATTTCCATTCCAGTTTTTTCGGAATGAAGTAGAGAAAGGACTTTTTCTAATGTAAAGTTTATCTTGAAATATATTGTATTTACCTGCATAATATAACAACATTCTTCATCACCTTACGTTGCTTTGAAAACTGTCGTCGTTCAGATCAGGAATTATCCCATACTTACCTTTTATAAATGTATCATGTACTTTATGTTTTTTAGTAAGTACATATTCTGATGTTACAATAATGCTGAGATGAGCATCCAGTACTAAGAAATGTAGTACTACTTTGAAGAAAAGTCTCATAACTCAATCAATAATGATAGCTACGACGACATGGGTCGTTGAATTACATTCATCACCCAATAATTTTCCAGCAGCTACCCTAATATTCCGGACAGTCCGCCCCTGTGGATCTCGTCCGCGCACCGCGCCGCGTCGATACGCGCGCAAACCCCCCGCTTCCCTCCCTACAACGACCACAGAGTACGCTTAGCTTCATCCAACCTATTTCGTTCGACACACAACCTCCTTGTGCAACTCGATTGTTTTTTTATTATTATTCTTTTTTTTTCCGAAAAGTGATGCGCGGTGTGAGTTGACAGTGCAGTGATGTGAGTGATCTGTGATGTTGTGCGAACATTTTATCTGAACAAATAGGTCGGTGAGTTATTTCTTTTTTGTATCAACCTCTTTTCTGTTATCATCTGTTCTTAATTCGAAAATTGGTTGTGCTGTAAAAGCGAGTAATGTTATGAATAATTTGGTATTTATAGTGTGAAACAAAACGAATGTTCTATGAAGTTTGGTTTAGTTGAAGAACCGGTGTTAGGAATTAATTAGAGCTATGTTAGGAATGAGTTATCAGGTAAATCAGTGGGAAAACAGCCGTGGGGTTGAAGTTTACGACGCCGCTCGAGGCTCGGAGGAAGGTGTCGGCGGCGCCCTACCTGCGACCTTACGCCTTCTCTAGAGCTATTATTAACAAAGTTTTAGGAACAATGTTGTAGTTACTTTGTGCTACTTACTAACTAGGTAAACACTAGATATAACCCTGTTAATATTATTTTAGAAAGAAAAACGTAGCCGTTAAATTATTGAGTACTTACATATTATGTAACTGGGATTTCTTGATTTAAAACTCTGATAAATAAATATGACCAGTAATAAGTTCCTAATAATAAATGACCAGTAATAAGGTATTAGTCGTTTGTCGTAGCATTCATAACATTGTAGGTACTTTCTTTAATTCGAAACAAGACTAAAATTGCAGTCAGCCACTCAATAGGTACCATAAAACGTACGTACACTTATTGGAGATAAACTGTATGGAGTGTAACTATGTTACAGTGATTGTCTACGAAAGATTCCAAAGAGAAAAATAACTATTAAATTCCTATACCTATATCGAAACGTACGATAACAATGCCCGTTTGAACAAAGACAAGATACTCAATCAAAATAAACACGCTCACGCAATTTATTTACAAATCGATGTACGCGGAGGCTCTTTTTAAGTAAATACCTACGGTTTACCAAGCGTTTTTATACCAACCATTGGGGGAGAACTTATGGCCGTGAAATAATTCATACCTTATGTTATGTGGGTTGCATCACGATGCAATGGTATCCTTCACCGTAAGAGAGTTTCAAAGCGTACATGATCTTTTAAAATAAGTAAACCACGTTATAATTCCCGCGTGTGCACCTCTAGGGCAAAGTAGTAACTGCATAAGTTGTATTTATAAAGAAAGTCGTGTTTATTACACTATTTATAACTTAATAACGGCTGAACCAAGTTGGTTGATAATTGGTGGAGGTAGCTGTATAGAGGGAGAGACATTATACTTTGTATGACATACTGAAACTACCCAAGTGAAACCCCGTGGCGTCCACTAGTAGGTATATTATAATAAATAAATTATATACAATACTAAGAAATATATATGCCGTGTTATTGAAGTGTACATACTTATGCGGCTCTCAATTTAATACACTTTAATAGTACAGCTACCCCCTTACCAATAAACGCGTTATCACTAATACATCGGATTATAGGTCTACAAGTACTGGTTATTCCGTATTTGACATACAACTGACAAGTTAAGTTGAGCTTTGTGTATCTTCGAAATAGCAATTCCGCTAATATTAGTAAGGCTCCTAGAATGTACTAGCTAAGTATCTATTAGGAAACTGCCTACTCCGAATCATCATCATAAATCATGTCAGCAGAAGTGACGTCCAGAGTGGACGTCAGTAACGTCCACATTAGTTATCATTCTGGAGCTCGAAAATTAGAAGAAATTGACAAGCCAAGTTTACTGTGAACAGACGTTACGTTTAAATTACCGTGTTGTCAATTTCTTATGTCATGTTTAATTGACTAGCGTATTATAAAACAAGACCGAGCTTACCTTTGATTATATTCGCACCTATATACCCGGTGAACAATATTGAGTTATAATGCCTGTACGCGTTTTATTAAAAAAAAATCTAAAATTATAAGGTGCCGGAAATATTTCGTATCGTCAGCCCTCGACGATACCAGGACTACATACATAAAGCCTGTGTATTGTTTAATATCATATTTACGATTATTGCTCGTAAAGGATTTTTTACGCGTAAAATACCTTCCTATTATAAAAGCTTTCGATACCTTTGAAACATATCCCAAAACGACTACGATATAAAATTCGACCCCATTTTTACGAGGGTCTTCAAACAGTGAACTGTGAGTGTGGGCTAACCAACACACGGACTTGGGGTGGTTTGGTCAACCCCAATAGCTAGCTAAGTATCTATCTCAGTGTAGCTGACTGGCCGGAGGGTAGTTTAAGTTTTAACTTCATTTTGAAAAGTTGTTGAGCAAACCGTAACCAAGTCGGGGTGAAAGTGTCGATCCTTATATGTTTTCAAGACCCCTAACTTGCCTTTTTCCTGTCTAGGAAACAACCAGCCAGCACACAAATGCTAGCCGTTCGTGGAACGTATCCAAAATAGGCATCTAGGAACCCAGAACACGCCTAGCAACAGCTAAACGCAAAACAAATGGATACTACCCACAGTTTTACATGATCTTTGAAATTCACTGAAAGGGAATGCATCGAACTCGATTATTATTCTATTTAATACATTCGTGGTCACTTGACTTATCTTATCCGTGGAAGATTTATTGTTATCGCGGCGTCAGACCAGATGTGCCCACGCAATTGATCACGGCGGTGACCACTGTAGTTCAGCCTCGTGTTCCTTATCTATGATAATTTTAAAGAAAAAAGAGCGGGTACTAGTCGCCCGCTCATCCTTCAATAGGTGGGGTCGTCGAAACGTGTTTCCTTTCGCCATTCATCTCTGTCATTCGTCATATTTGCAACAACAAAAAAAACATCAAAATCGGTTCATAAACGACCAAGTTATCCTAAAGTATACATTTATATACGGTCGAATTGAGAAAACTCTGTTTTTGAAGTCGCTATAAAACTCGGTAATACTAAAGCTACGGTTGTAAAACAACTATTTGTAATAATTATTTTTAGATAATATCCGTCGATGATACTAATATTTTCTTTTTTTATTCCATAATAGAGATAAGTTAGCCAAGCAAAAAAATCATTAATTTTATTTTGGAAGTTAATAATAATAATAGTTTAACAAGATGGTAAGAAGAAAATACATGAAATGTACCTGAACATGAGCTCTGCAAAATGACACCCGACTACATATTTGATTTGATTACTGAATTCCCTATAAAACTTGACAAAATAAATGACATTCCTATTTTATTTCGAGCAACACGACCTCCTAGGATTCGTAGTGCGAATGCCTACTGTTGCGATGCTATCGCCAAAGTCACGTCAAGTGTAGCTCAAGCGAAGATATCTAAATAAAATCTATCACGCAACAAACACAAACAACACTTCGACTTTATTCGCACTTTACATTCGCATTGTACAACTATTACAATACATTACGTAGCTCGTAAAGTCAGAACCGAACTTATCATAGTACCTGACTAGTGTTTTAATAGAAAATGTTCCTTTTACATACAATACGGTCGGTAGTATTTATGGAAAAGACTACGTAAAAGTTTCGGGCACTTCAAAGTTAAATAAATTAAATCAATTCATTTATAAAGGTCCATTTAGTAGGCTCCATTTTGGTACATAGAGAAAGCAATTAACTATACGATAATTTCCTACGTACTTTCAATTAGCTATGATTTTACTGTATGCAAGCGTATTATCCCAACGTGACAGGGGGTGAGCCCGTCGCCATTATAGGGCTCACACACCTTGTGGTGTGCGCTTTCATCACGATGTTGTCCTTCACCGTACAAGCGTTATGTTACGTACATAGGCTCTAAAAAAGAGTCCCGTTGGTACACGACCAGTAGCCGGACTCGAACCCGCGACCTCCCGGTTCCAAATCAAGGATCCGACCAACTGAACAGACGCTGTCTATTGACGCTGGCAATTACTGTTCACTCTTGGTGAAATTTCCATAGAAATTTCCTCCGAAGTACAGTGATAAAAACTGTAAATGTGTTTCCTTAATATTAAGACCAGTAAAATGCCCAAAATGTTTATTTTTTAATCATGTCTATCTTGTTTTCTGAGTTTGTCTAACCATAAAGTCAAAAGAAGATTTCACACGAGAACGTCAATAATTCTAACAACGTTTAAATAATTCAGTGACTTTCAACTTTGACAACATCAGACAGAAAAATTGCTTATTTACGGAATGGCAGACGTCTGAATAAGTAATCGTTTTATGTTATGTTTATTGCATGTTTATTTAGATATAAATAATATTTTCTAGTCCTTTGGGCACATTAAAAAGTATGTAGGTCTAGACAAATGGCAAGCGACAGTTACATTATTTCTACATTATTAAAAAATATATGTTTATTCATCATACATTGTTCACATATTCTATCAAACTATAACAACGAACGTCAGCTTAGAATTAAAATAGAATACATATAAGCCACCTAACTATTTGGCTGACGTGGAATGACTGACTCACTATAAAGAATGACAATAAAAAGGCATTTCCTGTTGTTTGGCATGTCACAAAGGCTTATTGTGGTGTTTGCAGCACCACTTACACAAAGCACTTGATTGTCGAATACGTTAAGCGTCAAAGACCCCTTCACTACATTAATCGATACAAAAAAAAACAGTTACTTTTAGGAAGATAATTAGCAAATTTTTCCTTTCAAGCGTCCGCGTTCGATAATTTTTTACGTACTATGTAGGTTAGTTAGAAGCACTTGCTATGCAAATAACTTTTCACAAATTCAACGTATTTTCGTAGAACGTGATTGATAGATGTTGATATGATATCCTTTGAGGTCCCTCTGGCTCATAATACTTGAAGCAAATTAAGAATGTTCATGAAAGTACTTAGTGAGTGGTTCCCTCCTTTGTGGTAGAGTTGTAAAGTCAATCGGATATCCGCAAATGATACATCATAGGTATCAAAGTACCTTCCTTACTCTAACTTACTTGGTATTTATGTAAACTAAAACCAGATAACTTTTTAGTTTAACTTTAATGTATGAGCCTGGCCAATATACAGAATACTTAATATAAGCACTAGCTGAACCAGTATACGTTTTTTTTTCCAATATGCATTATTAAAAGTGTGTCCAAAGTGTGTACATGCTAGAAGTATATAAAAATTTCAGCATTCTAGGGTCAAGGGTTTGGACTGAGCGTTGACGAGTCACTGACGGATGAATAGAAGTGAAGAATAGTATATACTCAATACTCAATTCTTTATTGCATTTCACAATGCTAAGGCGGAACATTAGTACAGACTACAGGAGGTACAACATCATGAGCCTTGTGGGGCACAGCAAGTGGTGATACAATCAAATACTTAATAATATAACGATAAAGTGTTTTTGTTGTAGTACAATAACTAGAAAATATGTTGGTAATACACAATTTTAACAAAGCAATAATGTGCTATATGACCAATATGTTGCATAGTATCTACCTACCTATCTGTTTGCAAATTTATGTATATAAGAATACTATAATAATAGTGAATAAGAATAGTGAAGAAGTCAGGACTTTGTGTTAATAAATAAATAACAATTTTTACAACATCACACACATTGCCTTCATACCATATTAAGTAGATAAAGCACGCGATATGGTATTCAGACAACGAAATATATTATATACTTATTTTTTTCTTATCTTTTAAATACATACACATCTAAATAAAACACCCAGACACATCCAACAAGTACTTAAAAAGCTCATCACCTAAGTACCTGTCAGCGGTGGGATTCGAACGGTCAGCATGTCTGCCTCTATTCCGTAGGGGCCACCTTCTACGGAATAGACATGCTGACCACTACACCAACGGGCCAACAAATATAGGTTATTCTATAACCTATCCAACATCCAACATTCATCATTCTTGACCTAATAATTTTTGTTACTCAAGAAACTAAGCCACTGACTCACGTTTCATAAAGCAACCCAAAGACTATACACATTGTTTGTATTCGTCACTTGTAAGGAGCTCTTCATTGTTCAAATTAACTTTATCTCGGGTCGAGCTTTCATCAAAGGAGTTTATGGAGGATCTGTGTTTCACTAGATGTTATTTGCTAAAACTTTGCGACATCGCCTTATTTTTAGCTTCTCTTTGTGTCCCACTACAGGACAAAGTAATACTTGTTTATTTGTATTTAAGTTTTACTACTATTCGAAAGGTCTCGGTTCTCCTCTGGGCATTTTTTATTTAATCAATATTAATACGCATATACATAAATAAAGGTCAGTCAGTTGCCTGTCAAATACAAAATAACCAATTGTAGTAGACCTAGAATACCCTTTATACTTGACCTAGTTTGAGGCTATACTCGTCCACTGCTGGACATAAGCCTCTCCAATTGCACGTCACTGTGATTTATTTTTGGCATTTCGCTCTTCTCGCAGACGTGCTCAAATCTACAGTCCACCTTGCCGGAGAATTCCCTACACTCCATTTGCCGAGACGCAGCCTTCACTAGACAACTCGTTCACCCAAAAGGTCGTCGGTTCTATGGCTAAAATAGTAGGACCACTGCCGCGTCAGCTTGCTGTTCCGATGAACTATGTCCATGACTTTTCGTTTCAGATACGATTCTTCAGAAAAAAACATATACGTATATAAGCTACTCCCATAGCAGTATTTGATTTGACCGACCGCCAAAAACTGATATGCAATTAGATGTATCCTTCGAACCGTAAAAATGGAAAACGAATTTAGAAATCATAATGGAAATGTTTACTCAGTGGTAAAAGTATAAGTCGTGGGGAAACGCCTGCATTTATGAATCGTTTGGGTTTCAATATACTTTTGACATTACTTTCGTTTAAAACGGCTTGCGGATTTGCTCAAAACGAACAGTGAAGCTCAAAACGGTAAAATAAATTCTAAAGGCTACCTACAATTCCAGTCGCTAGGATTTTTTGTAATGTAAAAACAGTAAGTGTACAAATCAATATACAACATATATAATAATCAATGCCACTTTTCATTGTAATTTTATAACTCAAGAACGGGCTCACTCACTAAGTAAACGCCCACGATTCACCGAGCGTATTTAACCCAACGTGACAGGGGGTGAGCCCATCGCCGTTATAGGGTTCACACAACGTTTTCGGCAAAATACACCATTCGCAGCTTGCGGTGCTGGGCCTTTATTCGTCTGACGTCATTAAAACCAATAAATCTACACGAAACGAACGGACGTATTCTTAGTGTTCTAACCGCACTGATGTGTCTACTCATAATTTCACTAAATATTCCTATACCGAGTGTAAAAGACCCCGAGCAATTGGTCTAAGAAACGTCTTTGGGCTCGTCGACATAACAACTTTTATTATGGCGACAATGCGGGGAAATGGAAAAATACGTTTCAAAGACCATTGCTCAGGGTACTTTTACACGCAGTATAAGAATTTTATTAACCCAATATTACACAAATCGACACAAATAGTGGAATGTATCTGACGTAGTTTGCATGTCTTAGTTAATTCTTCAAAAGGCATTATTATGCAATTACGTCCAGTCAAAACGGTCCGTGCAAAAGTTGGCACTTTCGGCTACTTACGATACGACAATAAACATAAACCCACCCCGCTGCTCCCTCATTATAACCCATTTCAGTCATATAAAAGGCGCACAAAGCGTGTCGTGTTGGCAACGCTGCATAAGCGACGATTCCACAATAACTGTGCCACACGCTCTGTAACATTAAGCTGGCTGGCCATTGACTACGTTTGGTCTCATTAATATTACCCCTAACTGCATAGTGATGATGGATGTAGTACTAGATCACTAAAATTTTACTCGACAATTTTTTTCCCTAGTGGTTAAGTACTTGAATCTCTAATCGAAGGTTGCAATTTATATTTCAAAGCCTAATTACGCTAGGTAACGCCCATACGTTGAAGGACAATATCGTGATGAAGCCCGCGTTCCACAAGGTGTGTGTGAATCCTATAACGGCAATGGGCTCGACCCTTGTCACGTTGAGTTAAAAATGCTTGGTGAACCATGGACATTTGCTTAGCACATGCCTATAGCTACTCCATTTTAGGATTAAAAGCCGTGAAGTGTATTTATTTTTTATTTTCTGACCTAAAAGTATTTGCCCTGGTGCCCCACATAAGTCAGATGCCGATCTGCGTAAGCGATAAAACGCGACTCTGTCTTAATAAACGACACGACGCGACGCTATAAAGTCTACAAAACTACTTTGTTTACCATCACAATAAAATTAATGCTTGTATGTGACACAACTCTGAAGTCCGAATATCTACATTATTATTTACTCATATGATGCGTCACTGTGTTCTAAGTATGAGAACTAGTATTCTCGACCATCAGCCACATGACATCCACTGCTGGACGAGGGCCTCACCAATAATTTCCATGATCATTTGGCGGGAAATGCCAATAATCGCAAGGCTTGGCAGGCGGGTTGGCGATCACAGCCGTGTTGTGGTTTAAATCTGAGCGCTGCCGACCAATCTCTGGTGGGTTTCCATCGTCACCTTTTACGATCCCCATGACGGCAGAAGTTGGGAACAATAACATACGAGTATTTTAATTGCAGTTGTTCATCCCAATAGTTGTATTTATCTAGTTACACACGACTAAATCCAGTGCCAATAATTAGCAGCTATTATGCATAAATATGAATGAATGAATGAATATACTCTTTATTGCACACTGTACATTACAAATGTAAAAAATAATACAATGGAAAAATTGCAAAAGGCGACCTTATCGCTCATAGCGATTTCTTCCAGGTAACCTAACTAAATATGTTAATTACCTAATAGATTTAGACCCAGATTCAACTTTTCCTCTGTTCTCTGCACTGAGCCAACAAATCCAGCGTAAACGCTAATTGGTGCTAAGTAGAGAATGTCTCCATAATAAATAACTTACTCAAGTTTGGAAAATAGATCAATTACCAAAAGTTAAAAAGTGAAATACAAAACATTTTTTTTGCTTCACCTCATTCTAACTAACACTAGTATATAGTTTATTGATACCTACAAATTTGTAGAATCTGACAGAGAATATACGTGGGGTCAATAACCAACGCCTTAAACAAGGAAAAGAAAATGTAAATGAAAAAACCGCGAGTGGCGCTACCCCAGCTGGTCGCGACAATGATCGATCACACACCTATTCTACTACATATATTTTGCTATAACAAGCCAAGTTGTATGTTTTGTTAGCACAAACTGTCTTCTTCTTTAAGTAATGAATAAATCATTCAATTCTGAAACCCCATTCTGTTGTGTTTATCGAGGCTATCATCGTTAATTTAGTAGAAGATAAATTATTAAACACATAGTAGTAATATGGATATACATACAGATGTAAGCCCTGTACTATTAAAGGACGTTTTACAACGTATAACAGTCAGTCTTTTGTCATGATTTATATGCAAAAAAAAACACTGTGCAAGCTATACTCGTACATATAATATTTTTTGTTAATCAGTTAATAAATTTAATGTCACGGGGTGTTCCCTCAAAATTCCATTTTTTGCTTTTGTTATTATTATAGAATAATGTATTATTTATGGTTTGTCATAGCATCCACATACATACAAGTCAAAATCATAACCCTTCTTTTTGCGTCTTCGTAGTCAGATAGTAAAATAAAATACTAGGTCATGAAATTCTAGTTAATGATCACTACTGAGCTCGAAATACATAATTAAATGAAGTCACGTTTACTGGAGAAATGAGAGAAATGATCCCACTCACGCGGATCCATCGCCTGACCACGTGCTCGCACAGCGTCTGCTTATTCAATAATAAAATCAAATGTCACGTTTATAATTCCCAGTCAGGTGTTCAGAGCTTTCGAAAACTTTAGGTTCTTAATTGTGAAATTAGGTCAGGTCTCTTTTAAGGTTGTGCCAGCAATTTGAGGAATTAGAATAAGACTAGTTACATTGCATGATGTAAGAGATGACTAAAAGCGCGGGCGCCTGCACTAATGTGACTGTCACCCGGGGGTTTTGTGAGTGGGAGCATAACTGCTGTGCCACTCAGCGTTGAAGTATACGTAAAAGCTTCATCATCATCATCATCAGTCCATACTTGTCCACTGCTGGACAAGCTGCGTAAAAACTTGCCTTGCAATATTATTTCTATTTCAGTGCGTACTGTACTTTATACAATCTAACCATTAAATTCATGATACACTTAGTTGACATTTTTTTCAACTGTCAAGTGTCAGGTTACAGAACTCGCGGGCGTTTGAACCTAAATATGTATATTGTATATACAAACTGTACATTTACGGTGGATTATGAAAGTTATATGACGATTGCACAGAACATACAAAACATGTGCTGCACAGTGGCAGTCCAACTTAATGGCTGCGCTCAGAAAATCCACATAATGCAGTTGGAAAAACCTTGCGGACGCGACGAGAGTTCGCCGGCTACTTTGTTTTGCGTCACTGCAAGTTTAGTAGGTGCCTACTGCGTCCCCACAGAATACAGGAACTGTTTAATCTACCTCTGTATCACGGAATATGTGCAACGTAAATAACATTTAACTCGTTTACCGTTCGTACTAATGATGTTAGAGTTATGTGTGAGGCAGCCGTGGTTTTGCATTGAGGGTTGAGGTTTACTCTGCTCATCATGCAGAGTAATCGTGTCTACCGTAATGTTGTCGACACTTTTATATACATATTTATTTTAACTTGATTATGTTGACTTACTTGTATCTGGCCGGACCGTTTCCCAAAACAACGCTTGATGTTAATAAGATCCGTATTCTGAAACAATATTCAGTACTCAACCATTGGTCGAGTATGGGTGTCTCTTTTACACACGCACGTTTAGAGCGGGACAAGCATTACTTAGGCGGATTTCTTTACTTCAGGAGTAATTGCAGAATACGTGACTGACATGGTGACTGACCTGTGTCTGACTGAACTGACTTTGACCTGATGTCAACGAAACTTAATTTATTTTCATAGCTCCAGTTTTGTTTTATTGTGGCCAACTAAATCCAGGAATGCTTTGTCCGCCGCCAGAGGATTTTTTTTCTGTAGGTATTCTACCGCAGACTACACTGCCAGTCTCAACCATGCTAGTCTTCATAAAGCAACATGATACCTCCCTTTTAATTTAACCACTCAAGTAGGCACTAAGTGAACTTTTCTTGCAAATGGAATTATTTACCTTTTGTACATTTTCTTCTCTCGCACCTCTTCTAAATTCCCCCTTTTTCTATTCTTATTCCTTGTGAGTTTATATTAAGTAAACACAGGTGCAGTAAAGACCACGTTAACACCATCTGAGAGCGTCTGTGGTCCAGTTGGTCGGATACTTGACTTATAACCGGGAGGTCGCGGGTTCGAGCCCGGCTACTGGACGTTTACTAATGGGACTCTTTTTCAGAGCCTATGTACGCAACGCCACACTCGTACGGTGAAGGACAACATCGTGATGAAACCCGCACACCACAAGGTGTGTGAACCCTATAAAGGCGATTGGCTCACCCCCTGTCACGTTGGGTGAAATACGCTGGACCGTGGGCATTTGCTGTAACAAGTGTCTCTGCCTACCCCGCTTTCGGATTAAAAGACGTGAAGTGTATTGTTGTTTATTATCAAATTAGAATGGTATGGTCGGCCAAGCAAGTGGTTTACTAGTTTTCACTACACTGTCATTAAAACGTCAATAAGGTAGAGTTGTTGTATTGTGCCAAATAAAACATCACCAACAAAAATTCTTGGCCGACTTCGACTTTTAATCAGCACATAGTGTATCAGTATTGATGACACACCCTGTGTGTCTATGATGTCAGTAAGGTAGAGTTTTCATTATGTTTCAATTTCCATTCTCTAGTGGCCCCGGGAAATACGTGCTTGCATAATCTCAAAAATCTTAACACGTCATCAACTTGCAAAAGGTCACATACCTGAATAAAATATATAAAATCACAAAGCCGATTTTATAATGCACTCGCTCCGAGTAATTTGATTTACTGCACCTGCCCGCCCTATAATACGCCGAGGCCCGGTAATGCATAAATCCGCAGTGCAGACCTGGAATTTCTTCAAAGTTTACATTATAGACCTTACTGAAATGTGAATAGAGTTAAAAATAGCACGAAACATCGCCAGTTTCCCGGGAGGTAATGACTCCGGCTAAGTAGAGACAAGCTCGGTACGTTACATCCATTCTGAACCGGGGCTTATATGAAAATGCTAACGGTTCAGATTTCAGCAAAGGTTTTACGAAAGGAACTGACTCTTGAAAACGAAAGGGGTATTTTCCAACAAACATGTTTTTTTTTCTTGATGTAGTACACTCGTGTTACATGTGTGTAACGTGCAGACACGGCAGCTTGACATTTTGCAATTTTTTCATTGAATAAAATAGAGTAAAAAATTATGAATTTTTAAGTTTTGACGTCATATACATTGTGGCCTAGGAGGGTAAAATAATATTCTACAAGTGGATGCTGTATTTTTCGAGTTGATACAGGCGGTTCGTCCATCTATTGCTCCGCAAGTGTTTTCCCCAGCGGTGTTGGATATTCATGAATTTCTACTCATATAATTCAAGAGTACCTGGACGACCGAGCTTCGCTCGATTATTATTTTTTTTTTTTTTAAACCTAGTTTTTTGGAAAAACGTCCCCCGCACCATCCTATGTATAGCATAGTATTATTACTACTCGCGGGCAATAGATGTAACAGTAAGAGTGTATAATAACAATTTGAGCAATTTTTCATGCCCGAAAACACGGTTGGAAAGATGTTTTCTAAAAATTTAACCTAGCTAGATCGATTCTAACTAACACTATCTATCTATCGCCCCCAAATCCCTCTACATACCAAATTTCATGAAAATCGGTGCAGCCGTTGAAGAATTGCTCGTTTAAAGATAAAGATAGGTACTCTATTTTGTCATAAATGCTTACATTTATGTTGATATCTATTTTATATTATATTATATTGCTATATTATACAGGTCTTACTGAAGGTGTTTAGATAAAATAAATAAAAAACAAATACACTTCACGGCTTTTAATCCCAAAGCGGGGTAGGCAGAAGCACTTGCTAAAGCAAATGCCCACGGTTCACCAAGCGTATTTAACCCAACGTGACAGGGGGTGAGCCCATCGCTGTTATAGGGTTACGCACTCCTTATGATGTGCGGGTTTCATTAGGATGTTGTCCTTCACCGTACGAGGGTTGCGTTGCGTACATAGGCTCTGAAAAAGAGTCCCAATGATACACGTCCAGTAGCCGGATTCCAACCCGCGACCTCCCGGTTACAAGTCAAGGATCCGAACCAACTGGACAACAGACGCTATAATGATGTTTAGATAATGCACCGAAATCTGATACCCTTACGGGAAAATACTTCAGGTGCAATAGATAGGCTAACTGTATACAGGCATACATACTTAACACATTGGCAGGCAGTAAAATTTGATTGATGGATTTTTTATTATTTCGACGCCGTTCGACGTTCACTGTCCGCCAGTGTGTTAAGGTTAAACAGTTTTTATTATCAATGATGATTAAGTAAGCTATATTATAAATGTGCTTACAGTATGTCTGTTTGATTCCCCAATAATTTGAGAATCATTTACATTTTCAAAGGTTCTATCCACGCATGTGAGAGTTTACGTACCTACCAATATTTATTTATGACATCAAATCCCAAAATTCTAGCATACAGCAAAATGTAGTCCATATTCTCTCGTACAAGTTATAAAATGTCATATGTTATCTAATATATAAAATTCTCGTGTCACAGTTTTCGTTGCCATACTCCTCCGAAACGGCTTTACCGATTTTCACCAAATTTTATATGCGTATTCAGTAGGTCTGAGAATCGGCTACTATCTATTTTTATCCACCTGCCAGTTGTATTTCTCCCAATACACGGGGTACAAAGGCAACTTATTATGGCAAAACAAATGTTTGCCGGGACAGCTAGTATTATATAAAATCGTATCAAACCATAATCATGCTTCATTTCATTTTTACTACTATACTTATTTTTCTCATGTTGCCAGAATCTTATTATTATTACCTTCTAGAATGTGGAAAAACAGTGGCACGTAAAATAAAATGAAATTTTGATATAGCGAAAGTAGATTAATGTATTACATTTATCTGTATTTGTAACTAGCTGTGCCGCACGGTGTTATTCACATTTTGTTCCGTTTCCATTGTAATTTTGGGATAAAATTTCGCATTTTAGGGTAATGTAGTATCATATAAATGTCGAAATTTGAGTTTATTCACATTTAAAAAAATGAGAGTAAATAATTATGTGAATAAATAAAACAAATCGCCTCCCACTGTATGTCCCTATGCAACTTGAAAACTACGCAGCGTATTTTGATGTGGTTTTATATACTAGATAGAGTGATACTTGTGGGAGGTTTATATGTGTAAAACATACATACTGAGTGTAAAAAGACCCCGAGCAATGGTCTAAGAAACATTTTTGGGTTCGTCAATATGAACAACTTTTACTACGACGTGATCGCTCGGAAATTAAAACAATTTTTTCGTCAACATACAAAATCGACAATTTTCAGCTTCGGGAGAGAACATTTTTTATGGAGATGAAAAAAAAATGTTATGTCCCCGTATTGTCGCCATATTAAATGTTGTTCATATTGACGAGACCAACAATGTGAGGTGATAAATTATATAGAAATTTGATATGTTTTTTTTGTAGAAAATAAAGTCCCTCTTGACAATTTTATTAACTGCTATCGTGCGTGTTTTTTCGCCAATTCAAGTAATTGTTATTTAACTGAAGCGTTTTGTTTCAAACGACTCGGAACGCAAATTAAAGTGGAACTTTCGTGTGTCGTGTTTGCTTACTTCATTTACATCGTTAATAACATGTTATTTGTGAACGAACGCGCTTGTTTACTCAGTTTGTGAATTATAACGCTTAAGGCTTATACTGAGGCGTTTTATTAATCTGTATTCATTTATTTATAACGCCGCTGCGGCCCATTGCAAAGCGATAGACCAATAGGTCGCCGGTTCGATTAAAGCGCTCTGGGCGTGAACCAATGGAATTTCTCATAAGTTTAAACTTAACGATTTTACGATGAGAACCGGCCGAAGGGTGTGTAAATCCTATAAATTACGGATGTTCCGAGCCAGCATTCGGACTATGAATGTCAAGAAGTGATGTACTTCTATATAGACTTGCATCATTGATTGTAAGCAAACTCAACCGACTGATAGGTTGGGGAATCGGACTGAAATTATTTTTCCTTTCCTGACCCCACACCAATACCTATATTTTTTCATGGTTAGACAAAACACTTTCATGTTCTCAAGGTATCATTATTATTATTATACTCGTATTATGTGTATTCTATCTACTCTATGTTATTTCTACTCCTTTTTTAAAAACGTAAATATTTTTCCATTTTTTTAACAAATTACGTCAAAGGATTAAAGGCTTTTGTATATATTATTAATTCTCTCAAGTCAAGTCTCAATCAACAGCGATAACGAGGGTATCTTCCGGAGTAGTTAACCAGTTTCCGGTCCGCGTGACTTAGTTAATAATAACAATATTCCGGATGATTTACTCTTATTAGCAGTGATTATGTATTTAAGATCTCTTACGGATTATGAGAGTTGTCACGCTTTGGTTTATTGCAACCACATTCGGGATAAAAAAAGTTTTATTCAGTACATACGTATCATCAAGCGGCAGCGGCAAGCCCTCGTCCAGCAGTGGATATCGTGTGGCTCATGATGATAACTGACATAAATTCACGTTCACAATCCCAGCTGTGGTGAAAAAATAATAGTAACTTTATTCACTTGTTCTTAAATTATTCTTTTGGCACTTTTATCACTAAAGGTGAGTCTGAAACACCCTTTTAAGCCGAAGTCGGAGACCATTCCAACCATCTCAGCCAAAAAAATCCCCATACAAACTCGATCAATTGATTGTGCATTTTATATGAATGTATTTTTTCGCCCTTTGGCATTGACATCTGCCGAAATGGACTCAGTAGAATCGACAGACTGAGTAAATTTTAGCTTAATCGAGTATTTCAGACTCGCCCTGTACGTGGGCGAGTGATTTAACTAATGATGCAATTGCGTCCAGGCCGCGGGCGCCCGTGGCATGGTGCCGCCGCGATGGAGCCCCTCAGCGTGGCGGTGTCGGCGGCGTGCCTGCTGCTGCTCGTGACGGCGTC
>SJJU01002227.1:0-34047 GCA_012932125.1 Conopomorpha cramerella | reverse complement strand
GTATTTGCTTTAGCAAGTGCCTCTGCCTACCCCTCTTCGGGATTAAAGGCGTGAAGTGTATTTATTTATTACTTTTACTAGAATTACAACAGCGTGAGAAATGCGTAAAATATCAGCGTTGCTATGGGGAATTTACAAACTCCAAAAATTTCATATTAGATGTCGCTGGTTGCTGTCCAGGGGGACTTCTGTCAGTTATATTTTATTACGTACAAAATATTTAGGCCATAGATAAGGAGTTTAGAGCCTTAATTTCTATTGTAGGGAAATTGGTTCATTATGTTTCTTGCTGAAATAACACCAATCAAATTCAATAAATACCAATCAAATTAATTAAAATTGGTTCTTACATTAATTACCAGTGGCCCACAACCACTTTTTAGCATTGATAGAATAATATTTAAGAACTGTCACCTTCAATACTGACTGCTTGACGTCAGTAATTTCGTTGACATTACTCCCCCGTGAACAGCTAGCGCCGCCTTTTATAGCTAAGAGAAACAGAGGCCCTGAAAATTCCCCATTAGTAAAATGTGACGTGTCCATGTCTCCCATCAGGGCGTACTAGTGAAAGAGGCGGCGAGTATATGCAAGAAGTGCATCGCTCCGAAGCCGCCGCGTACGCACCACTGTTCCGTGTGCGACCGCTGCATACTCGCGATGGACCACCACTGCCCCTGGCTGAACAACTGCGTGGGGTATTTCAACGCGCGCCACTTCTACTTGTACATGGTGTATATGGTCGCCGGGGTCGCTTTCGTCATCGCAGCCGGACTCGACATTGGTTATGTCGTGTTGTGGCTCAACGATGCAGGTTTGTTGTTCATTCAATATTTCATTCATTCATTCGTTCATTCGTTTATTTTTTTTTAAATTTGGTATTCATTCGAGACTGTATTACTTAACTGTTATAACCTCAGACCAAAAACAACTAGATTTGCAATGAGCTATTGTATAAAAAAATAACAAAAAAATGATATGTTTTATATGAAAGATGGCGCGTATAAAGCTACAAACGCGTAAAAGATTAAATTGATTAATATTTTTTTATTATTTTCACAGTTAAAGACCGCACAAGTACTTATGCATTACTTTTATACATAGGTAACCAGCCAGAAAGAAAACAAAGATTTATTTTTTTGATTGACCGCACAATTTGAATCTACTTGTTTTTAGCTTCATCAACGCCATCCGTCATTGTATTTTATGTAATCGTTTGACATTTTTTTTATCCAATTAGCCATTCTAAACTAACGTATAGAATAAAACGAGACAGCGTTATGAGAAACATTCAGGAGTGAAAGAGTAACTTCTGTCCCTTACTGCGTACCAGGGTATATACAGAATACCATCCAAATTGTGAAATTAGTAGGAAAAGGAAAATGTTTTAGATCCTTTCAAGAGGAATAATTCTTTCATACATATATTTTTGCTATTCTGAACCGTTTTCGCAGCGCACGAAACGGAAGCCCTCAAGGATGAAAAATTTTCCCTGTGTTTGTCACATTTTCCATTATTTCTTTGCTCCTAATCATGCATCCTGATGTTATATAGCCTAAAGCCTTCCTCCATAATTGGTCTATTCAACACAAAAATATTTTTTCATTTCCAACCAGTAGTTCCTGAGATTAGCGCGTTCAAACAAACAAACAAACTCTTCAGATTTATAATATTAGTATAGATATGTCATATTGAATCGTAATTAACATTAAACACATCTATATTCGGGCTGATGATGATGATGATGTCAGGAAGAATGGCACTTGATGCATTGTATTAAGATGTAATTAAAATACATAAGCTGCCTTCTTTTGTATTGTGTTTTCAATTATCATACATCCCACGCTGATCTGAGACATTTTTTTTTAATCGCTATGAACAAGCGTTTGACCACCATCCTGCCTGATGTTAAGCAGCGATGTGGTCTACGATGGAGCACATGAATATAATGTGTTAGTTTTGTAAATAAAAATATAAAATGTCTATTGTCTTAGGCATCCACGAAAGTAGTATGTGTACACCATATACATAATATAAAACAAAGTCGTTTCCCGCTGTCTGTCCGTATGTATGTTTAGAACTACGCAACGGATTTACATGAGGTGTCCTTAGTAGATAGAGTGATTCTTAAGGAAAGTTTAAGTACATGCATGTACTGGCAGGGAAACACTGCTAATATTGTATATTGGAAAAACAATGTTTACCGGTTCAAATCAAATAGTTTATTTCTCCATCGTTATAAGTGATATTACATACAGATATACAGTAGTATAACACAAAGCTTGATGAAAATCATTTATGATCTAAAAAGAAAAGTAAACGTCCCCGGTTCGAATTAATTTCTTTTACTGACCAGAAGAACCGGGAAAAAACTGGCATCTTTTCAAATCGTCAGTCTTACATCTAAGTATACCTACTTAACATAAATATTACTTAATACTAATTTAACAAATGCTCGGTGGCCGGTTACATCCCTGACTGGTGAACAGCTCAAGAGCACTAAATGATATTAACACTAATAAAATAAAAGGGTGCCCCTGTGGGTTTTGTATCTGAATCCCTCAGATCATGCAAGCAACCACCCAGTTCATTACCAATATTAGTAATGCGGAATGTGTTTACATTGTTTGTCATTGTTTTTTAGATTTAGATATCTAACCCTACGTCCTCAGTGAACAAATTGATACGATGCAGTCCGATACGAAGTCCGCACGAACGCACGCTGTCAATTTCAAATCTTTGTAATCAATACAAGTGTTGACAACTGACATTCGTACGAATAGATGCGTTGCGAAAATGTCAATCCAGCTTGCGATTTCCGGACGAATTTTCGCATTTCGCATGTAAACATGACTGTTGCTGCGATGGATGTGGAATTATTAATTAACACAGTCAAAGAAAGGAGATTGTTATGGGATAAACGTAATAAATCATACTCAAATCGTTTATTAACGCACCGGGGATTGGTAAATACTTAAAAGAATACGACGGAGCTTTGACATGTTTAGGCGTTGGACGCAGATAACTATTTCACGCAGGACACTCAATCCGATTCGCATCGGATCGCATTAAAAACGCATCGCATCGTATCCGCAACGTATCGTACGAAATCGTTCACTGAAGACGTAGTTAATAATTGAGGAGGTTAGGATCAAAACGTATTAATTTAGGTGTAACCAAATTTGATGAAAAAAAATAGGAAAACTTATACTAATCTTAGGCCCTTTCAGAAGAAAAACATAAATAATCCATTCCCTTGTACATATATGAAATCTATTATTTCTCAAAAACAATTTTAATAATAGTACATGGTAGTGAAGTTATATATTTGAAAATATACAGAAACCCTTAGGGGAAGAAAAGCAAATTAATACGTTTTGATTCTAACCTCCTCAATTATGTTTTACATCAATACGAGCTGACAAGCGTTCATGTCTTTTTGGGCCAGCTAGTTAATGATAAATAAAACATATTTCCAGGCGATATAATAACGCACAACGACCCGGACCTCATCGGTCATCCGGTGCAGTTGAACCAGAGCGGTGTTCTGGTGCCTATCAAGCAGATAGCGGAATACGACTCGGAAACTATGCCGCGTCACCACGAGTTGCCGATACCACCAATCACGGAAGCCCAACGCATCTGCGCCGATCCATGGAAAAGGAAAGCGGTAATGTTCATGGCTGTCACGTGTATCGCTGTGCTAATAGCACTAGGCACTTTAACCACAATGCACGGTAAGAATATAAGTCGCGGTGAGACTAGTGTGGAGGCGCATATCAACGCGTCTCTAGTGAAGAATAACTCTATATTACGCAACCCGTACAATTTCGGTAGAGCGAAGAATTGGAGACTCTTCCTTGGTATGACTAGGGGCAGGGGTTGGAGGCATGTCCTTCTACCCTCGGCCCATAGGCCGATAGGTAACGGCGTTACCTGGCACACGGTGCACACTGTGCAGGCAGACGACTGGCCTTGAACTGTAATCAGTATCGTTAGAACAATTGTGAAAATATAGTCACGTTCTATAGAAGTATTTTACAAGACATTTATTTTCTCTGACAAGCACAAATTACACACACATAAGAGAGAAAACTAATAAAAAAATACACAAATACAGATGAATACGCACAGTGTGGATGTGCTTGTCAGCGAAGAGGAGACTCCGACTCAGCATCAAGTCACGGTTACCCGCGACGTTGCTCTTACGCCGGCACTCAGTGAGAGGGGCGTTATACATATTAGTTGTAGTCTAAGGTATGAATTATGAAAAGTATTTGTTATTTGACCATTCCAAATCAATTTACGTCGGATATTTGTCATAGAAATATAACTAGTCTGTCAGATAGCAGCTTCCACCGAGTGGACGGCACGGCGACATCTTCCAGCGAAAATAAAATTTATGTGCAGTGCTTAAAGCCTATATTATCAATTTAATATCAGCATCTTGGCAGCGGGCGCGTGCGATATTTTGGAAGATTGTAAAAAGGGTTTCTGATCGATACCGCGCCTTCCACTCGGTGCAAAAATACTCTTTAACAGTAACTCCAACAATCACGGCAATGTTAAAATGTAACCGTCCGGCCACTGTATAGTAAATTAGCTTTTAGGATATACTAACACTCTGCTACAATAGGGAAGAAAACGCGAAGCGATTATTGTATTATTGTATACTTCCAAACAAAGCTAAGTTTGACGGTAATGACAGTTCTCCGCCCGAAAATCTGTCACAAAAAGGTCAAAGAAAATTCCTCATTGCTGTTGTTTGTCACTATTTTTCACTTTTTTTAAATATTGTGTGAAAAAAATAATATACATAAAATTATGAAATCTTCGAAATTGTATGAAGAAAATAACTCATGAAGTGCAGAAGCCGCTGGTTTCGCTTGACCCAGAATTAGATACACGATTGGTTAATTGATAACGACAAGTTTATTTGACAGATTGTCTCGCTCTCATTGGCTCATATTGGTCAAGCGTACAGAACGCCATCTGCATTCAGCTTTGCGTTTTCTTTCGTAATGCGATCGAATTACTATTGTAATAGCACACTTTGTCTCCAGATAGCGCGAGTGTTTAGGCTGTGTTCTTATTAAGTCGCTTGTATTATAAAGATCATAATAGCTTGTTTAGGATTTTTTATATCATACATAATAACTAATGATGTCTTAAAGAAAAAAAAAGAATTAGAATCAATATCATTAAGTCCAGAAATGTAGTAACAACTTGTATAACCTATTATTTATTTAAAAATACCGTACGATGGTAGACATCTAGTCATTAGGGATAATCGTTAGGGTAGGTAAAATCAATTATAAATAAAAGACTTGATAGGTAGGATGAACCGTATGACCGTTTAGGCAAACGAGTTCTCGAGTGGAGACCGCGTCTCGGCATGCGGAGTGTAGGACGCCCTCAGGCAAGGTGGACTGACGATATGCGCAAGATGGCTGGTCGAAACTGGATGCGAGAAGCCGAAAACAAATCATAATTGTGTGCAATTCGAGAGGCCTATGTCCGACTGTGGACAAGTATGGACTGATGATGAGGAGATAGGTAGTATGGTATTGGTAGTCACCATATTAATTTAGGTAATGCTAATGTTTCCATTATTCAAGCTATGTCCAACAGTGGACAAGTTTGGGCTGATGATGATGATGATGATGAATGTTTTCTGACTAAGTAATAAACAATGAGTCTTATAAAGCGTTGCCATAGGGTTGAGTATAGCACGAATAAACATTTATTTCCAAGCTTCTGCAAAAAAAAAAACACATATCCACAAAAGACATGTTTCTCATGATGACTAT
Organism: Conopomorpha cramerella; assembly: GCA_012932125.1. NCBI lineage: Eukaryota > Metazoa > Arthropoda > Insecta > Lepidoptera > Gracillariidae > Conopomorpha > Conopomorpha cramerella. The sequence goes on along the minus strand of SJJU01002227.1, from coordinate 28,237 downwards.
TTATTATTATTTTATTATTACTAGCCTATTGGATCCCACTGCAGGGCAAAAGCCTCTCTTCCCTTTTTCCACTCTTCCCGATTCTGCGCACTTCAATGTCCACCAGTTTTTATTCTGGCGGACGATCTCGTCGCACCATCTCTTCCTTGGGCGGCCCCGTTGTCATTGGCCGTTCGTTGGGAGCCAAGTGATCCCTCCCATGATGACTAGGTATAGTATTCCTTTAATTATTCGCGACGTTTTGTATCATCTTTCAATTTCTGGACTCGGTGCCCCGGCTCCAGTTTAGTTCCGTTTGCAGGTCGCAAAGGCTTCAGGCCAGCTTCAGCTAGTCGCCGTCTTACTGTCCATGCGCTTGGGGTACTTTCTTCGAGGCGAAGAAACTGGTTTGTTAGCTCAGTTCCTGTAGGAAAGCGATCACGAAGCGTGGTGTAAGTATCGGTCTTCTCGGGCTGTGGTATACCTGGTTCTGCTTGTTCCTGGTCTGCGTAGGTTAGAGTCAGTTTCCAGGTATGGTCGACGAACATTTTGCACGGTTGACAGTCATGCACCGACTTCCCTTGCTGTACTTCGCTGACTCCAGCCGATGTCCAGCAAAGTGTATATTCTGGCACATTGTTCATGTGTAAGTGACATTATTTTTGCTTGAATAATAAATATTGTTTACTATCAACATGGTATTTATACCAAATTAAGTGACAGATTAAAAACAAAGGCAAAAAAAAAATACAGTAATTTTTGAGCTCCAAATTAAAAAATCTCATTTTTTCAAATTTTTAATTTTTATGACATAAAGTTGCAAAAACTAAGAAGTTTAAGAATTTCTATTTGAAGACTATTAAATGGTCTATTAAATTCAATTTATTTCATTATCGTCGGCTAAAAGAGTTAAACTGCTATGCTGCTTGGGTAAGTTTTCAGGAGACGAATAAAACGTTTACACTCTCAAACTATAGCTTTGAATACCAAACTGAAAATCCCGTTTGTAAATAATATTATATTTTACATAATTAAACCACATCTAGCTTTATTTATTCATGTTACAGAAAGTTATAGCAAAAAAATGGTGTTAGCAGAAAAAATCGCTATGTTTTCTAAAGATTCAACGGAATTATCAGTTTTTATTTGTTAAAAGGATTGATGATTTAAAAGCTCTGACTTTATTGAAAGTACTTATAGGTATTTATTTTTATAGCAAAATTTAACATTCAAACTTTAACATCTTAATAAAAAAAATCTTAGAGGTATTGGTCAATGTGGCAAATTGTCATAGAATTCGTGATAATCAACAGGTAGCACTGATTTGATTTGTTGCAAATCTTGAAATTTGCGTTCTTTTATTGGTAAACGATTCTCGTTTAAATTTGGCAGTTCGTGATAGTAAATATGGTTGACTGTTTGTTTTCTCTGAGGAATTTCGATCCATGGACCAGTTAGGAATAACTTGTAAAAGATTTTCCCCTGTGGACTGTACTGTAATGCACGTATATCGTTTACCTTTGCATCTCCAACTGAACTTTTGCACATCTGAATAGAATCGAAGTTTTTGAAAAAATCATGTGTCAAATATTGTACAGTCAAGGGCAAAAATATGTATGTACCACAATGTTTCAATAAACGTATCCTTCGACATGATCTTTATTATGTGAGTAACTAAGGATTCATAAATATGTACACATGTTATGGTAGATAAATTTGTATGCGATGAGCACAATAACATGTATTCGACCACATTAGCAAATATATGTATTCATGTAAAGGCTCGTATATATGTATACAATATTAAGAACGTCAAGTGAAACTTCACGTTCAAATACGAAAACTTTGTTTTTGTTTTTCACAAATTATTTTCTCAAAGTGTTTTTACCTATATTTTACGACTAATCAAGTAAAGTTCACTGTTTTGGCTATCACCAAAATAAATCATCTTATCGTCAATCTAAAACCTGACAAAAAATTGCAGACTCACAATTAAAAAAATATATTTTCATGTTTAAAGGTTGGGAACAAAATGGGAAATTTTTAAAAAAAGTTTAAAAGTCGAATAGCCTGAATAGAGTTAAGTTTAGGCTAGGGGTTCCCATAGTTAAATCGGTCTGTAATTGTGTCTACTATTAGCCCTCAGCGGGAATTGGTCGACTTAACCAGTAACCCTGTATATTTGTCACAAAGGAATAAAACAATCAACTGAAAGTGTGTTTTTAATATCTCCTCGAACTTAAAAATGCTCTTTTTAAACAATGTAGTTATTGAAGTATTACTACAGACGTAATTCAAACTAATAACCACTTTACAAACTTATCTTTCTTATAATTTACTTACTTAGTTTTAGTACGATCTGTTCGGTACTTGCCCCCTTTCTACTTTTGCCTACTGAGTGTGAGCCCCAGGTAATTTGTAGAGATTTGCCCCCTTTTTAGAAACCCCTACTTTTTGTTCGTACTATGCCCCTTTTATTGACGACGTGTATATTTTATCTTGATTTGACCCCCTTTCGTAACGATCATACAAAAAGAAGACATTGGCCCTCTTCTGTACAGTTAGGCAAAACAGAAATCTTAACAAATATTTAATACAAAAAATTATAAGGAATACAAAATTGAATGTTAGTAACGGACTATCTCGCTTACGTAAATTTTACTTTCACCAGTCTTGATAAGCACTCTTCTACATTCATTTTGCATTGCACGAGATCGTCCACTATCTTCACTATTCTTCGATCAGTGACTACATCTTTTTCCTGCCTCTTTCTCGAGTAGGGGACGTGCATTTTACTGCGTCTTATCAAAAAATTGTAGTGAATGCTTTCATCCTTTAGAATTTTAATGAGTTAAACTAAATTAGGTTTGTTCGTTTTTACTATTCCATTTAGGCGAAAATGCCATCCTTCCGTACCCTCTTCACATAAAGCAACTATCCTGTGTTTTTTATGCTCATCTATGCGATACATCTTTTATTTTTTTTTGTATTAGTAAAATTGTTATAATATCTGAATTACAGATCTTAAAATATCACTGAGAAAATATTCTGACAAGATCCTGTTTTTCTTTCATTGAAGTTGTTGATAGCTGGGATATGACACATTTTAGAAAAGACTGATTATTTTTACTAGAGTATTTAAATAAAAAGGTATTCTGATTTCCTTAGGTAGATAAGGCACTTGAATGTTACATTCAATTCAAGTGCCTACATACGTTAGGAACACTTTAAGTCTTGGTATTAATAGGGATCAAAAATCATCAGTTGTATATTAACTTTGGCCGATTTATTTGACTATCAAATGAAACTCGATGAAAAAGTTAAAAAAATAGTTCTTTTAAACTGTGAAAAATAGAGTGGAATTATTATGAAAATCTTACAAAATAGTTAATAAATTAGTCATTGACAGGATGCTGCATATCATCTACTCAGCTTTAGTGTTAGAAACCCGAATAATATATATAGTGTATACATATTTATGCTCTTATGGATGTATACAAATTTAGTTTCAGTTGTTGAATACATGTTATTGTACTCGTCGTATACATATTTATCTACCATACGATATGTACATATTTATGAAACCTTAGTTGCTTACTTAATTAAGATCATGTCGAAGGATACGTTTATTGAAACATTGTGGTATATACATATTTTTGCACTTGACTGTACCACGTAAGGCTCCTTGCGGGCGTTTCTTATGATGTTAATGTAATCTGCTGGAACATTTATTACTTTGTTTTTAAGGTTTCTTTCTATAGCTGAGTGCATGGAGTCCACTTCCATTTGGGTATGACCCACTTCCAAATACTTCTGTTCCAAATACACGTTATATTTCACAGAAAATTTAAGCAGTGCATTGGCTAGCACCACATTTCTGTTTTGATAGCCGCAACCATCTGTGTAAAATACAACCCGTTTACACTCAGTTGCTAAGAAAGGGACCAGTTTTGTTTCGAGGAAACTGATCTAAACAGAAGTAAATTCTTCTGCATTTACCCCCCCCTCACATTCATTCAAAACATAGGCATACGCATCTGTGTTTTGTAGATTTTTGAAGCACAAATTGTGTACTTGGAGTTTTGTTTTGTAGTAAAGCGTACTAATTTTCGAAACGGGGGACAACAAAACAGCTTGTACGTCTGCAGCAATCACAATACACGATGTGTCATCTTTGTCTTTCTGTTTTTCTTTTCTAGCTTCTTCTTTCTTCGATATGTGTAAGAGGTACTCGGTTTCATCAAGATTTCCTGCTTTGTATGCGGCGCATTTTTCGCATTCGACTTTTTGTGGCCGAAATAGCGAAATTTTTTGGTCATCCATGGATTTGAAAAATGTGGTTGTTGAAACTGCCGTCTTATTTTGCGTTGCACACCAGTCCGATACGTAGAAGTCATATAGTGATTTTTTAGTCTGCCACTCAGGTAAAAGATAGTTTCTCGAAGTGTAAGCACGACAGTAATGCGATTCCATTTTAGGCAGGGCATCAAAGAAAGCACCTAGATTAGACTGGATTTCATTGCGACGAGGAAAATTTAGTGACGCAGCTCTTTTTCATTATTTTTCATTTTAGTTTTCCATCCAATGACCGTCATTCTGCCTATATTTAATGTGTTTAAAAACATGGTTTTGCACACTCTCGTTTTAGTTTCTTCGTTTTCGGGTAAATAATAGACAAGACTCTGCGTTCTTCGTGATTCTATTGCACTTTTTTCGCCTCTTCTTCGTTTGACTGGTAAACTCTTAACATGTTCGTCGATGTGAAGGGTACAGGCAGAGAAGAGGGAATGTCCAATTTTACTAATTAAGAGAAAAACGCAATTTAAAGTTTAAAAGTCATTGTTTTTTTATTGAGATCAATTTTTAAAGTCTTTTATGCTTACATCTAATAATTAGTTATTTCTTTAACATTATAATTCAAATTGCACCGCCTTTTATTAAAAACAAAACAATAATAAATTAAATAAAAATTATAAGCATTTTCTAACAAGTTTAAAACAAGGAATGTCCTTTAGGAAATTACTCTTATACTAAAAAAAACTGAGTTAATCATCACATTCTTTGGTTTTGGAATCGTATTCTAATTCTTCATAAAAAACTTGTGTTTCTCTTGCACAAAATGGCATCAAATGCATTAAATCTTTATACTTAACTTCACTTATAGGCAAAAAAGCTTTATATGCAAAGTCAGGAAGTTCAAACTCATTGCTCATAATAATATTTTTATTAGTTATTTTAGATTTCTCCCAAGCTCCATTGTAATTTTCTCTGTGCAATATTAACTTGTGATCATGTTCTTTAGAGACCATTATTTCTCTTTGCTTTTGAATGGGAATACTACACTTCTTCATGTATTTTCCAGTCAGAAATGTTGTCCATTTTCTAACAACTTCTCCAGGAGCAATTTCAATCACTTGAAAAGGTGATGGTTTTGACCTACAATTCTTGAGCAGTTCATACCAATGATATGGCAATTCCATTTTGGTTTTGAGATTAATTAATCCCATATTCTTATCACACTCAAGGTAGCTATGACCTCTTATAGGAAATGTTATTTTAATAGAGTCTAGTAAATTTAATTCATGAACAACAACATTAATAAATCTAATCATAGTATAATTTTTATTTTGACGTATCTTGAGTTCTTCCGGTTATCTTTCTTTTTTTGGCGGACTGGTTAATAAAACTAACAGAGTTTTCTTCGTTTTCGCAGTCGGAAAACATTATTAAATATTTATACAAAATAAATCAAACGAAAAGCAACCTCTATGAATTCTAACCTAAAAGTTGTTAACTGTCAAATTTTGGACTGTCCTTCTTCTTTGCCGGTATGTCATGGACATTCCCTGTTCTTTTCATTTGAATCAAATACAAGCGCTATTTTATAGCGACATCTGTTGAGGTTATGGGAAACCTAGTAACTGTGAAACAATCTACTACAACCATAGATGGCACTGACAGAATAAAACAAAAAAAAAAAATTGTGACATTCCTTGTTCTTTGCCTGTACCCTTCATGTACATTTTTTTTTCACCCCAATTGAACTTTTTCCACAACTTACTGAATATTTCTTCCCTTGTTTTTTCGGTTATTGTTGTACATTTCATCAATTTTGTTTCTTTGCATTTGCACCGTTTTTTGATACGTCTAGGTTCTTTCACTTTGTCGTACTTCCATTTAGTATCCTTTTTTATTCTTCCAAAATATTTTGATCCACTTTCCCTCTGTTTCTTATTTTTCTCCGCAACCCAATTTTTACGGTCTACTTTAGATTTTCGATTTCTTGTTTTTTTTTTCACAGGTAACTCTGTCTCAGAATCAGATGATCCTGAGTAAGGCACCAAAGGATTATTGTCAATTTATTTCATTATGCTCCCTTTCTTAATTTTCGAGATTTTTAGAATTTTCCAACTGATGACTTTTTATTGCTTCCGAGTGTATTTGGTACCCTTACCAGGGGGATAATCCGGGAAACCTCTTTCTTTAGTGTAATCTAAACTTGTAATCTTTGCGGTAAGTTTCCGATCAATTATTTGCGAAAGATCTTCATCTGCTCTGAATGGCTTCGGTTCAGCAGTAGATTGATTTATTTATTAGCAGCAGCAACTTTTTTGGACGTCTGGGGCTTTTTAGACATACATACATACACTTCACGCCTGTCTCCCAGAGGGGTAGGCAGAGACTACAGATTTGCTTTTTAGACATTCGTGAATAAGAAATTTTAGCTGAAGATGTTTTAATAATAATAATAATCATTTTATTTTCAGTCAACAAAAGATACCTTTATAGATATCGGCCCATAAAAACAAATACAAAACAAAAGAAAAATTAAGAAAAACATACAAATGGATACTATACATAAACAATATATATTACTTATGAACTATCCTTCTTTCTGCACAACCCATGTTTTGTCGTCTGCAGTGTTGTGCAATCTTCCTCAGAAGCGCCGAAACAATACCCGTTAGCCAGAAAGAGGTGTCCATGAAGGTCGCCAGATCTTTTGTGGGAACTTGCACCACAAACGATTTAAAATCGTCATGACGCGAGCCCAATCCTACGACCCTCACACGCCGAAGGGTCATCTTCAGAACGTATCGCTGCACCTCTATCTCCTTTGTCTGAAAACTCAGACGAGAGACGTACAGCAACGTCGTCGGTACTGCCGGCTGCAGCCTGGAGGCGGGCGGGGGTTTTTTTATTTAATCTTTGTTCGGTTTCAACCTTTGAGACGACTTTGATGATTTTCTCATTATGTTCATCTACTAGTGAGTCTTCCATTTTTTTTTCGGAATCGCCGTTTCTTACGATCACTAAGACTTTCATATTTTTTTAACAAGATGGGTATGGGATATGTAAAATTTTCTGGATTTGGTTCTCTGTCTCTCTGTTCGACTGTGGTTTCTGTGTACGTGACGGAAATGTCATGTTCGCAAAGTGTATCTGTTTCTTATAATTTTGGTATTGTCTTTAGATCTGACTGTTGATATTTTAATATCAACATTTGTTGCGAGCTACAAATCATTATTCTGTAAAAAATCACAACTGCCAACAAATTTTGTGATACTGTTCTTGAAAGAGCTGTCTTGAGACCATTACGCCATTTAAAACAACTAAAGTTCGTTCATGAGCTAGTCTAAAGGTCATTTTTAGAACCTTTTGATAAACATAGAAAAAATATCAAATTTCGTATCGTATCTGTGTCATGTTGAGATATTGAATGGAGAGTATAACTTGCTTCTAATGCACCAGTTTCGCTAACTTCAACTTACTTTGGAGAGACGATTTGCCAATGATTTAGTTAAACGTATTGCGTTGCCAAATGCAATTCCATTTTATTGCAAATCCATGTTCTCATTTCACGCAAAGTCGCCTGTGCTAAGTCATTGGTGTATTGTGACACATTCCTTCTGGAAATATGATGGTATTTTATGATTCAACACATATTCTATTTTGATTTATATGACTCCGGATTTTGAGGACATTCTTACATTAGTTACAGATGTTGCAACAATTGCACGCCCCACGAACTAAACTTTACGCTTCTTCGTAATAATTCCTATTAAAAATATTTTTTCGATATTATATTTTTATACTTTTCGAATCATATCGTCATAACATCCCTATTGCGAGTTACGGTGTTTGCACTGAACCTTATAGTGTTCTATACCTCCTGACGTGTTTGCTACAAATTACGACTACAGCTGCTATTTCAAATATTTTTCGTAAAGTATTAGATCTTTCTGAATGTCGCAAAGATGTACTGTTAATTCCAGCTCAAAAAGAAATTGGTATTCTGAAATTAAATATTCAGTACACACTTGCCATTACAGTTATTGATATTGCTATTTGATATTTGACTCTCCAGCATAAATCATGCTGTTTCACTTAGCGAGTGTATGCCGTGTTCTGATATTAACAGTACATTTAGAGGTAAAATGGAAACCTTCCTTATTGAAGATTTATTACATTAGGTACATACTTTTCCAAGAGTTGCACTGTAAATACATTTACTTTTCAAGCACAATCCATAGATACAGTATTTCCGTTCAACTCGGATTTCCATAAATCTTTTATTTATTTCTGTTTAATTTACTCTACAGCATAAGTTATGCTGTTTCACTTAGCAAGCGTATGCCGTGATCTGATATTAACAGGCAATTTAGAGATAAAATGGAAACCTTCCTTATTGAAGACTTATTACATTCGTTACATACTTTTCTAAGAGTTGCACTGAGCTTTGCAAGAGTTGAGAAAGTGACTTATCTGCTTCCAAGGCGGCGAGTTTCGCGTGCAGCTCCCTTTGTTCTGATTCCGCTTCCAGTTGGGCAAGCTCTCGCTCGCGTTCAACCCGGCGCCTCCATGTTTCAGCTTCGAGAGCTAGTTTTTGGGCGCGCACTGTGGCTGAGGATCGTGAGGAGCGTGTGTGTCCGCTTGAAATGCTGTGAATACTACTAGCAGAAATCCGTGACGGCGCGTTGGCATTCTGCGAGCTGGAGTGAGCACTTGGGCAACTTTCCGGTGGGACATAAGGTACATCCGGATTGGAAGTTGTGCCCACTGGTCGTGTGCTCGAGCACGCCGGTAATGCCGGGGAGTCGTCGTTAGTTGCGGTCGAAGGCGGCCGAACGCCGCGCGAGTGGGGGTCATTCTGCTCGCGCTGCGTTCGCTCGCCTTCGGCTCGGTCATTGGCCACTTTAGATCGAGAGCTACGTGTTTCCACCATCATGAAATGATGTTTGATATGGGAAGTGAATGAAATGGATCGAATGGACTAAATGATAGGTTGAATGATCCGGCTCGAAGGACCAAATGATAGCTAGTGGAATGGTGTGGACTGTATGGGATGTGAGTTGTAGAGATAACTTACCTACCTAGTAGGCGGTAGCGAGAACCCTGTGATGGAAACACGGCTTCAATGGAATCAGAATGAAGTATATTTTTAGTAACTAACAAATGTGGCCAATGCCGAGGCACAATCACAACTACTGTTTTTGACTTACAAAACGAAAAAAGGAATATAATGACAGATATCAAAATATAAATGACGTATAAAAAGTAAATGTGCAAAACTAAAGAGGCTGCTCATCAGCCAGTCGTCAACATTTACTTTCCAGGAAATTCTTAAATTCATGATTAACATACTCTCCACCATTATCTGTGTGTAAAGTACGTACATTGTGTTGAAATTGATTGTTCACTATAGCATTATATTTCATAAAATGTTCAAGAACCTCACTCTTGTGTGTCATAAAATAGATTTTTATTTTTTTTATTTATTTATTTTAAGGTTTACCCACAGAAGTGACACTCTTACATTTATTTATATTTTGAGCACAATTAAAAAAAAAATATTATATGCATTAAGTGCACGACTAATTAAGGGCGAAACACCACATGCATTTTCTATTGTTCCTACTATTCTTTTCTTATTCTTGTTCCTATCTATTGTACCTATACTTCCTACTAGATATGACGATAACTAGTGGCACCATCCTTAAATAGAACAAAATATTTCTTTCCTGAAACCGATGGCTCCTCAAGTGGCCCACAAACATCGCTGTAAACAATGTCTCCAGCTTGGCAGTTACCTCTCTCTGATTTCCCAAATGGCAATCTAGCAGTTCTCTATTAAACCAATTTGTTTGAGATCCATTGATAATGTTAAAATGAACATCGGCATGCCGTCATCTTTATTCCATTGGACTTGTGCTGATGTTTCTGTAGGTTTTGGAGTGTATATATCCAAACCTTGCGCCCTCAATGCACATTTCATTTGGAACTTCCACTGCTTGAAGTTATTTCCATTAAACTTTTCAACCTTCATCGCGCTTGACACCTCCATATTGTTTTTTTTTTGTTATAAATACAATTCTCAATACTAATTTCACTTGCTCTTTACTAAATTTATCAATTTAAATTACCTTTATACGTTCTGGGCCCATAACCTATTGGGATTACAGTAATTAAACTATATTTAGTAAGAATTCTCTATAACTGTTTATTATCTTTTCACAGCGTACAATGAACAGAACCAGAAACAAAAACAGAGTATCAGTGTTGCCTCTTTTATAAAACTAAATATAACTATGAACTAATATCTATGGTACATCTTTAATTTGTTTACCCAATAATGAAAATGCGAATACTTATGTGGACATTACATATAACTAACAAAGCGGTGAATGTGACGTCATAAGCAGATGTGTTTGACACGACTATGGATTTGATTCCTGATGTTGACACATTTCCATTATGTAGAATAAATATTTATTTTTTAGCAGACGGTATGATCTTCGCTATGAGCTGTTGCTGTGATTTTTATCGGGTGCACGTTTTCTTTCACACAGTTTCCTTCAAACGTAGAGTTTTCTTAAAAAAATGATTCTTTTGCAAAATCGTCATCTTCGGTTTTATTTACTTGCTTGTCTTTATCGTTGGTTGTGTATTGAACGTTTATGCAGTTCATATTATGATCATTAAAAAAAAACATAATTTGCTAGGTACAGAACCATTTTTAAGTTTAAGCATTCGCCTGTCTGATTTTCTTTCGATTTAAGAAATAACAACGATTTATTTGACAATGTCACCGTCGTCGTCAATGTTTCGTCTGTCATGACAAAGTTAAAAAACATGTAAATAGCAGGCAAATCCTTGCTAGAGTTTTTATTGTCCGCTTACTGTTTTTGTACCTTCCGTCGTCGATTCGTAGCTAAGGCCCATACCCTTATTTAAAATAGCTGTGTTTCAGATAATTTAGTTTATTGTCGTCCGGGAAACAATTTGGTGACCCTCCCACGTGGCCAGACTTCACGTGGAAGGTTACCGTTGGCAATTAGGACTTGGTCCCCAACCTCAATATTTTTCCGGAAGTAGAACTGGGGCGTTGCTAAGTACACTCTACCAACGGGTCTAGAAATGAGCCGCAAAACGCAGCCCTTTCTTCCACGTCACCCGACGACCCACTCGGCATTTAAAACAACTAAGTTTGTTCATGAGAGTTCATCACCTTTAGACGTACTAGCTAAAGGTCTTTTTTAGAACCTTTCGATAAAAATAGAAAAAATATCAAATTTCGTATCGTATCTGTGTCATGTTGAGATATTGAATGGAGAGTATCACTTGCTTCTAATGCAACAGTTTCGCTTACTTCAACTTACTTTGGAAAGACGATTAGCCAATGATTTAGTTAAACGTATTGCGTTGCCAAATGCATATGCCACGTGGCTATTTATCACCTTTCCTTGTATACTTTGTGTCTGTATAATTCCATGTTATTTTTTCTCCCACATATTGGGAGAGCCATGTTCTCATTTCACGCAAAGTCGCCTGTGTTAAGTCATTGGTGTATTGTGACACATTCCTTCTGAAAATATGATGGTAGGGGAAGGTAGGGTAAGACGGTGACCCTAAGGTATTTCTTAAATTAAACCATCTGTTTATGATTGCACAATTCTTAACATTTATTAGGAACATAATCAGTTTTTATTTATTCCTTTAAATCAGTCAAAACAAAAAAATAAACTTCTTTTATAAAATAATCAACTTCAAAAATAAAATATATATCTCCCCATCTTGCCCCACCCATAGGGCAACACGGGGTACCCCCTCGGGTAAGATGGGGTATGGGTTGTGGATAGAATAGTATTCTATATTAGTCGTCAATATCTTCACAAATTGGGCAGATATGGACAGCTTCGGCATCGTCATCTTCCAATCCTGCACAACTACAATGCGCCCATTTACCACAACTCTGACAAGTGATCCATCCTTCATCAGATTCGGAATATAAGCCATGACAATACAGACATTCTGTATCTTCATCATTCGACGAATGAGTTTCTTCTTCAGTCTTCTTGATTCTTTTATTGACAGATCTTTTACTTGCTCTTTTCAGTTTCTTTTGGTTTCTTACTATTTTGCCTTTCTTCTAGCTCTGCTTTATATTGTGACGAAGTAATAATAGCTGTTTTTCCCCGTCTTCGTACTTGTCGTGGCCTTTTTTCGGTCATTCGTGGATAAGGCATCAACTGTTTCGGGCTAACCAGATGGAATGATGAATTTGCTTGATGTACTGAAGTCGAGGTTCCCGCAGATGGTTCAGTTTGAGTGTTTATTGTAGAACATGGGGCGGTGCAGGTATTCGTTTGGACATCAAGGACTGGCGCGGCTGCAGTTGTTGATTCGCTCAGTCTACGTGGTGATGCTGCTACCGATGGAAATGGAATAGTGTCATCATCAGGTTCTTTTTCAACGTTTAGTGGGATTTAGTTAAACGTATTGCGTTGCCAAATGCATATGCCACGTGGCTATTTATCACCTTTCCTTGTATACTTTGTGTCTGTATAATTCTATGTTATTTTTTCCCACATATTGGGAGAGCCATGTTCTCATTTCACGCAAAGTCGCCTGTGTTAAGTCATTGGTGTATTGTGACACATTCCTTCTGAAAATATGATGGTATTTTATGATTCAACACATTTTCTATTCTGATTTATATGACTCCGGATTTTGAGGACATTCTTACATTAGTTACAGATGTTGCAACAATTGCACGCCCCACGAACTAAACTTTACGCTTCTTCGTAATAATTCCTATTAAAAATATTTTTTCGATATTATATTTTTATACTTTTCGAATCATATCGTCATAACATCCCTATTGCGAGTTACGGTGTTTGCACTGAACCTTACAGTGTCCTATATATACCTCCTGACGTGTTTGCTACAAATTACGACTACAGCTGCTATTTCAAATATTTTTCGTAAAGTATTAGATCTTTCTGAATGTCGCAAAGATGTACTGTTAATTCCAGCTCAAAAAGAAATTGGTATTCTGAAATTAAATATTCAGTACCTACACACTTTGCCATTACAGTTATTGATAAGTATTGCTATTTGATATTTGACTCTCCAGCATAAATCATGCTGAACAACGTAGCTCAGTGATCCCAAGGGCTCCGACTCGATTCCAATAATAAAACACAAGTTGAGTGCAAGAGAGAGAGTATATTTCCATTGTCAAACACACGGCTTATATACTACGTCTTTGACCAAACGCTAGTGCCATTCAGGAGTACACCTAGCGTCATCTAGTGTGCTTTCAGGACAATAAAATTCAAAATAAACTTCTAATAATAATCTTATACAAAAACAACTTTAAACACATGCTGTTTCACTTAGCGAGTGTATGCCGTGTTCTCTGATATTAACAGTAAATGTAGAGGTAAAATGGAAACCTTCCTTATTGAAGATTTATTACATTCGGTACATACTTTTCCAAGAGTTGCACTGTAAATACATTTACTTTTCAAGCACAATCCATAGATACAGTATTTCCGTTCAACTCGGATTTCCATAAATCTTTTATTTATTTCAGTTTAATTTACTCTACAGCATAAGTTATGCTGTTTCACTTAGCAAGCGTATGCCGTGATCTGATATTAACAGGCAATTTAGAGATAAAATGGAAACCTTCCTTATTGAAGACTTATTACATTCGTTACATACTTTTCTAAGAGTTGCACTGTAATACGTTACTTTTCAAGCACAATCAATAAATACAGTATTTCCTTTCAACTCGGATTTCTATACATCTTTTATTTATTTCTGTTCTTCTTAGACGGTCTATTGATATATATTTATGTAACATAGCTGAAGAAGAACGGGGTCCAGTGATCCAGGAGAGAAAAATGCGGGCTAAATTAGACGTTCTTCTGTATATTGTGCTTCTTCAATAAAAATACGTGTTACACGTTACATGGTAAGTAAGAAGGGAATAAATGATGGGCAATTGTTTTTACAATGAAAAAAGTTAACTTATCTGGCGGGAAAAAACGGAACTACATTTAAAAAGTTTTACATAGGTATTGACTGCAAGAATAATTGATTGATGTGATTGAATGGTCCAGATTCTTATATGCTAAAGCCTAAACAGCCTAGCCAAAATCAATTTGGAAAAAGCAGACTATAATGATGTTATGAAAATGCTAATACGTATGTGGACATTACATATAACTAACAAAGCGGTGAATGTGACGTCATAAGCACATGTGTTTGATACGACTATGGATTTGATTCCTGATGTTGACACATTTCCATTATGTAGAATAAATATTTAATTTTTTAGCAGACGGTATGATCTTCGCTATGAGCTGTTGCTGTGATTTTTATCGGGTGCACTTTTGTTACGCCAGTTTCCTTCAAACGTAGGGTTTGCTTAAAAATCTGATTCTTTTGCAAAATCGACATCTTCGGTTTTATTTACTTCCTTGTCTTTGTCGTTGGTTGTGTGTTGACCGTTTATGCAGTTAATATTATGATCATTAAAAAAAAATGCATGCATGAGCTGCATCTGCACCTTCATGGTTCGGTTTCGGTTAATTATTTTATTTGCACGTTTTGTATTTAAATCTCTTACTTTCGCACTAAAAGCTGCATCATTCTCAATTATCTTAGGACAGTGTGCCAATGTTGTTGGTTTCCTTTTAAAACGACCCTTATATTCGGAGTTCCAACCTTCACACGAATTAGTAGTTCGGCACACACATGGATTTTTTCGACAGTTTTCCGATGATGGTCTGGAAGCAAAGCCTTGCTTTTCTCCATTACTTATTTTGTAGTAAGTTATAATTTAATGGTACTAGCGATACGTGTTTGTATCAGTAGTACCATTAATGGTACTAGCTAATGGTACTAAGGAGACGAAGGGCCTTAACGTGTCTTAGCCAGAAATTCGTCAGTTTCGGGAAACGTTCAGCGAGGAGCTTAAAAAAATCAATACCTGTTTCTGTTCTGCCCTTGTAAAAGGGGCCTGATTGCAGATCACACAGTTCCAGTTCATAAACAATCTTTTAGTTAGACTAACGTACTAACCCTGTGACCTGGTAGTTATTGTTAACGAATTGATTGGGTCGTGGATTTCCCGTTAAAAAATTCTCGACACATAACTGAACATCCTCTTTCTGGCGAGGAAACCCACGCCTCGCTAAATAGATTATCCAGTTTACTAAAATTTCCGCTTCACATTGGGTAAGTATCGGATTCGGCCCGGACTTCATTTTAGTCTATGGATTTTTCCAAACATAGTGTATGCCGCTGCGCGGTGCGCAAAAATCTTTCGCAGTCTGTCTTTCTGACAATTTTCCATTTTGTATAGCTTTGATAGCCTTTCACAAAGATTATTTGGTGTATTGTCTTTTTTTTACATTTTGTAGGAAAATGTTATCGAAATCTGTAAGAACAAAAATAATTTTCCATTGGAAAATTGTAACAAAATGAGCTTCTTGTAAATTTAATATTTTACTTAAAATTTCATAGGCCCCAAGTAACTATGTTTACACCATAAACGCAACGCCTCAGATGCAATAGAGCACTTGCTATCAGTAAGTATTATGAATCTTTGGCGTAGAAGTCCTTTCACATATGAGAAAGCATTTGAAATAGCTATTAGCTCTGCAGATATTAGACAACCTACTGTTAATATTGAACATTTGGCCTGTTTTTAGATGACACTCGTAATCAACTTTGCCATACCATTTTTTTCGGCAGTAGTTTCTTCGATAATAAACCAAACCAACTTCTAAGGTAGTATTGTTTTCTTCATTCCCTGATTGCTGACTGATAATTGATCCCTTTCTATGTAATCTTTTCGGTCGGTCTAGTTACTGTAGTGATATTTTCCTATTCACACTGGATTGCCTCCCACGAATAAACTGGTAATTGAAAAAAGTGTTTTTGTCAGGAAACCGCAAAAAAATACTTTTAAATAACTTGAGAACTATTACATCAATTCTGATTTTTTTCAGATGATCTTGGAAGCTAATTTTTCATATAATGTAATGGTCTACAATAAATTATAATATACAACGTATTTTAAAATAAATAAAAGTTTTAAACGATTGTGGTTCCGAACATTTAGTCTTGGATCCTGATGGAAACATGTCTTGAAAGTATCTCCCTTTGGAATATTTACAGTCAACAAATTGCCGAACGCCGGGTTTTCCCCACTGCTGTTCAGTGCTTGTTTTTGAATGACTGACTTTGTTATTAATATAACATATTAAAGCAGCAACATATTTGCACCTGCTGTTGCTGCTAGTGACAACCCGATCATTATCGATCTGTAAAATAAATAAAAAATGTTTATTTAGTACTTTAACTGAATGTTTAGTCGTGTTTTTAGGTTATGAGAGTAGGTAGGTACTTACGTTTAAGCTCGTTTTATAAGGTGTTGAGGTCACCGATGTTTGTCTGATGATGGTGGCTCGTATTATACAACTATTTCCATTAGTTTTGATTTCTTCGATATTTCTAACGTGCTCCGCTAACACCAATTTATTGCCTTTAATCATAGTTTGGGACTGGAACTTAATTTTGTGTTTAACACCCTCAAAACCTGTTTTGATTATAACGTCGTATCTTTTTCATACACAGTTTTAAAAATGTCCTTTGGTCTTTCTAAAATCAATTTATTTACTTTAATTTACAAAATAAACAAGGCCTTGACGTATTGTTATTTGAAATATGCCTCAAATAGTGCGTTTGCAAGATGGCGCTACTGTCGTGCACAGTCCCAATAAAATTAAGCAAACAACTGTCAATTTCAATAGCTTCTCTTTTAGCATGCATAGCAGCATGCCACACGTAACATCGCTCTTGTTTAGACAGTGAATTATATATTGTGAAATTATAAATTGTATATTTCCTCTTATAGTGAAAGATACCAACTTCACTTTTCGGAATATTTAAAACTTTTTCTAGATCGAAAACTGCAATAGTAGTGATACTTTCATTATCCTAATTCTTCTCCTCTTCTTTAACTTAACGAACTCTTTCTTTTCTTTGTGTATGAGCTCTATATTTTTCTTCCAATAAAACTTTTTGAGTTTCATTAGCTCGATCATAACGGGAACAAGTTCCGCATAAATCCTTCTTTGGTTTATAAGACGAAAAGTTAAATTCTGTATTGAATACTTTTTCATACTGTCTCTTTGTAGCCTTAATGTCAGCAGGATAATCTTGATGGGAGAACCAATTCATCTATAATCGATACATTTTAGAAATATTTAGATGTTCTGATAGATATTTTCGTTGAGAATCGCTTCTGGTGTAATGGGATTCAATTGTACATTATAATCTTTGGCGTCCAAATCTGGAATATAAAATATATATATTAAATAGGTATATTACTGATAAAACCATGTTTTCGTTTTCATAATAATATTATGTAGGTAGGTGCAGAAAAAAGTCTTTATTTTATAGGGTCAAAACTAGAAAACAAATAAACAGGTATACCTAACCTATGATACCGCAGTAGTTCAATCACTCCTTGATTATTGCTATCTATCAAGTTTCCTCCAAGCCTCTTATGAATTAAAAGAAATTTAAATACTAGGTAAGTATTTACTATGATATATTTTATTTTCTATAGGTACCTACCCCTTAAATTATATTTCTTAATTTTTTCTGGAGCATTCTGAGCCGAAATATCTTTTTATTTTCATTATCTGCACTCGGCTATAACCCCACTTCGCTTCGTATTTGATTCATGCCTTGACAGCTGGAATCTTCAACCGACACATCATCTTCGATATTAGTTGCAAGTTGCAACTTTGCAGCTATGTCTAAAATATAAATGGACCACCGATCTTCCTTTTCCGGAAAGAAAAATGTGTTTCCCTTCCTCTTTAAATAGATGACTGTGAAAGTGTTCAGGTATTTCTCTTCAATTTTTGCTACAAAAGCCAAGAGTGAATATTGCTGTTGTGAAGGACAATAGACTAATATAAAGTCTCCTACGTTGTAATTAACATTAATCGGCAAACACGTGTCAATTTCCTCCAATGATATACTCTCTACATCACTTACGTTCATATCTGAGTCACCTTGCAATGAGATGTCTGATTCAGTGCTCGAATCAACCTCTTTGATCAATTTAACACTATTCTTTTTTAAACTTTTCCGTTTAGTCGTGATCTTGGGTTTGTTCTCCTTCCCATTTTGGACCCGTGGACGAAAAAAGGCTTCTCTAACCGTTTCATGCGCTCCAGCTGTGCAGTTTCAATTGCATTTTTCTCTGGTGTATTAGTTAAATTTTCTAGATATACCCTTTTTACGGCCTTTATTTTTCTGAGGGGAAGCTTTAGGATAGGGTCTAATCATTTCTGGGGTAATAATACCTGGATGTTGATCAAATGTACTTGGTAGCAGTGGTGTAGATGTTGATGGTGTGGTATTAATTTCTGGTGTATCAAGCAAACTAGGACTGTCACTTTCTTGTGGTATCATTGTCGGATCAGCAATTATTACAGCCGTGGAGGTTAAAAGCTGATCCATAGGTCGTGGTTTTATAGAGGGTTCAGCAGCTGCTTCAGTTGTGGAAGTTGGAGCTTGATCCATTGCCGGACGATTCGTGACTTCTGAACAATCAAAATCATCATCTGTAAAAGCATTCCTGTTTAAAGGGAATATGCCACGTTTTAAAAATCCTGCAGTTGTATTGTTGCGTGTACGACACGCATTGTAAACTGGAGTAACAATTGATGCAAGATCATGAATTGATATAGTTTTGCCTGGATGTTGCAGAAGCCAATCGTTCTGTGCCACGGAAAGTTTCTGTTTGAATGAACTATTAACTGCCACATCTAGCGGTTGCATCTTATGGGTGCAATGTGGAGGAAATGTAACAAGTATTATCCCATTTTCGGGAAATAATTCATTGCCTTTAAAGTGCAGTGGCTTTCGTGATTGTCAAGCAGTAGCAAAATTTCGTTGGCTGCGTAATTTGAGGCACATTTCGTTAAATGGACATGACTCTTGATAATTGCATCATTCTGTAAATAGGTAACAAGTTCATTACAGTAGGTATATTGTGCATATCATCAAAATTATTGTGATCAGGTTATTAAAATAAATAACTTGAGTAAGATTTCTATTAAGTTATATTAATTAAAAACTATTTCGTAGTGGTGGATCTTACCAATGTCCCTGCGTGCTGATCGATCCACTGGTGTAGCATATTGAGAGACGCAAGTATCACACGATCCACTCAGTCTAATGGTGTATCACAGTGAACTTCAGCGTGCCATTCAATCCACTGGTGGATCGATATCGTGGATTAGAATCCACTGGACGGAGGGAAAATTTCTTCCTGTAAGAATACTTTGGTCCTTACCTCTGACTTTTCCCTTGATCTTTTCCAATTTTCAGGGTTGCGGGTACGTTTCCAAGACCGTCCTGTAGTAACTAATTGAACGAAAAATACTAAAAAATACATGAGAAAACACTTAAAATATGAAAAAAACGTAGAGCACTTTCACTGCAGTGTTGCCACGTTGTATTGGTGGATGTCCCTAGACTGCCATTCGAAAGTCCCTAGATATAGGTAAATTTAGTAACACGAAAATTCTCCAGATGTCGCAAAATTTTTTTTTTAATAAAGAAACAGTAATACGAAGAAACATAGTTATTTATTGAGTAAAAATATTAAAAACAAACTTCAAACTCTAACTCAACATCAAATAACATAGGAAACTCTTCATCTTCACTATCTTCATCAGTTCGGATGGTTTAGGACGTCGACGGCTGTTGCAATTCCGTGTTTGTTGAATATTACCCATCTTTACGGATTTGGTTTTCTACTTCATCCGGTAGTTGACAGGTAAAACAATTAGTCTTACGGATTTTTAGCTGGTTTCGCAAAAACCTAATTCTGTTCAACGTTGACACCGTCATTCTATTCCTTAATTTCTATTTGACAATATTCATGTTGAAAATTCTTTCTACTTCAGCGTTCGAGTGGGGCAACGATAACACTGAAAATGCTAGACAGTTCTTCGATTCGAATAGCTCCAGAGGCATCTTTATATTTTTTAACTTCTGCCCAAAATTTGATCACGTCATTCGTCTTGTCTCACTGGACAAAATTAATACTGTGCCATTGTTGAAGAATTTT
Organism: Conopomorpha cramerella; assembly: GCA_012932125.1. Classification (NCBI taxonomy): domain Eukaryota; kingdom Metazoa; phylum Arthropoda; class Insecta; order Lepidoptera; family Gracillariidae; genus Conopomorpha; species Conopomorpha cramerella. Next base: position 7,803 of record SJJU01002227.1, on the reverse strand, counting down.
ATCGACCTGGTTACCTTCGTATCCCAATTCTAGAGCCAATTCAGATATAGAAATGTTATTGTCTTTGCCTTTGCACAACGTACTGTCCACACTTAAAAGAGTCATATATGGACAGGGGTTCAAATGGCGTTCAAAATTGATAGTAAAATAGTCCTTATCGGTAACGGATGCATTTGGCAATATTATTCTGTTACAAATTGATTTAAAAACTGCCATCAATTCGTTAAGTAAGTAAAAGGGGATTTGATCTCTCGCTTTCGATTTTTTTATGAAAGTTTGTACTTCATTCACTATACTCCTTAAAAATCAAATATATAATTTGTTTATCTCATCAGAATACATTGCACTCAGTAAGTTTGCGGTGTAACGCTTGTCTTTGGTTACTTAGAAATGCAATTTTAATTCATGCCATTGAGAAAGAATCCTTGCACAAGCCGGTTCCACTGAGAGCCATCGTGTATCACACGATCTCAAGATTTTCAGCGGTTGTACACCAGAATTTATCGTTAGCCACGAATAGATCTTCCGAAAGACCTGATTAGTGAAATCAGTAATTCCGGCTTACTTTAACAAAATAAAACAATTCTTAGATTGCAATTGCAATGATTGAATGAAGCCTCAAAACAATTGTGTTTGCACAACAACTGAAATCAACATACCTACTTAAACTTGTAAAATCATCAAAATCAACCAGGTCCCTAAGTATAATTTTTTCACATTTCTGTTCAGTTAAGGAATATTATTTGGTATCGGTAGAACACCATTCTATATAAGGTGTTGATTATTATAATTCAATAGTTCCTCGTACTTTATGTTATTGAGATCATAATGTTCATGTGTATTTAAATTTTCCACGTCTTGGATGAGCACATCATCATAATGTAATTTCTGGGGCTGAAGAAGCTGATTCTTGATAACTTCATTTGTTTCCCGTAAATATGAATTTGGACTACGAAACGTAGGAGTCAATAAAGAGACATTTCGTTTGGCCTGCTGCTGGGGTGTCAGTGAAAGACGTGCAAGCCAATCTTCTTTTTCAGTGTCACTGCATTTTTTAACTTCTTCTCGAGTGACAGTTCTTTTTTTAAGTTTCCCGTCCTTGTAAATTTCTTCACTTAATATTTTTATTTTCTTCTTATTTTCCTTTTTGAGGTCATTAAGCCACTGTCTCCGTTCAGCCATCTAAAAAGAAAGTTAAATAATATGAAGAAAATTCCCTCAACGATTCCAGATTGCGCTTTAGTTTCCGGATTGTCAAATTGCGTACAAAAAAACGCAGGCTCTCATAATAAATTAGGTACTCCCTCCCAGCTTAAACTACGGGGAACTAATTATTTGATTATGACTAGAGTGGTTCACCCCGAACGTATACGATTCTTTTTAATGAAATGTATTGAAATAAGTACCTATTGTCTATCAAATAATAAAGTAAATGTATGTAGAAATATTATTTAATTTCTCAAACTTACCGTCACATTCAATAAAATCCTTCTCCGGCTCCGTAATCCACAATCATAAGTTAACTTTCGTAATCCTCCGATGAATTCAAGGCACAACCTTTTCGCGCGACGTCTGCGCAGCTACTGAGGCATGTCACGGCGGGCGTAAGGGATGCAAAATCGGGACTCATCGAAATATCGTACGTGACTAGACTTGTCGTAACTAGCTACATAGTATTTGTTTTATGACGGTAAACTGCTTTAAACACATATCACTTTTGTTTCCAATACTCAGTAAAAGGTAGTAAGTTATTAGACTTCAAAAAATTCAAGCCACCAAAACGTCGTAAGCAGCGATCACCTTAAAAACACAGACCGCAAGAATGGCGTATACGAAAAAAAATTAAATTCAGAGTTTTTCTGCGACTTACGCCAAGAGAGATATATATTTTAAATCACAGAAAAGACACGATTTTTCATGTCATCGTAGAGCAAAGAGACCCAGACCAATCGACGCGGAAAAAAAAGCTGATTATCACCATGTATTCAGGTCAGTTACGACCTTTTTGTCGCATACGCCCTTTCTGTTTTCCGTCGTCGATATTATAATGCTAACGTACCTTCTGCTCTTGATTACTTTTTGATAGTTTTCATATCTGTAGTGGTTGTACAAAATCTATCTGTTTATTTTTCTAAAGAAATTTGCACTTTTCTGTGTGCTTCTTTGTAGCACCGTGTTTTTTAAGTCATTTATTTTTGCGTACATTTCAGTACTACACTGCTGGCGTGACCCTCAGGCGGTCGTCATGATGCAGGCCGGTTGTGTGAAATAATCGTGTGAAAACATACAATGTATAATTACACAGGGTGTCACAAAATTCTGGTCTCAATCTTTTGTCCTAGAATCATAGGCGGCACAGTGTTGCCTGTTTCATTTACACACATAGCGATGGTAACATTTTCTGCATGTTCTTCACTGACAAAATGCACTCTCTTGGTCCCTTTTACAGCAAAAACCTTCTGTTGATGGTGTAGTTTTATACGACATCCCTTTTCATCCATGTTATAAAGGCGTTCTGGGTGAGTGGCATTATTTTAACTCAACGTAAATATCTTTTATGGCTTCAAAATGTTTTGAGACTATTGGTTTGTTGAGTTTTTGTGCTCTGACGGGATTTAACATTTGAGCCTTTCGAAGCGATATTTCTGGATTGCGTTTCTGAAAATTTTTGAGCCTTTTTTTTTCAGCAATATTCGTTTTATCACTAAAAGTATTCGGTAAATTATTCGCTTTACAAAATTCGTAAGCCTGCTTTCTCTTAATTTTAGGAGTTAATGGCTTTCCTATCTGAGACAGTCTAATTATCCTTTTGCATAAATCCTTGTGATTTATTAAGAATAGGAACCCGACCAGTTATCTTCTCCATGGAACCAGATTCTATGTGATTTCTTAATGTTCGCCTTGGTATGCCAATAGTATTGCTAATTGCAAAGTATTAGCAATGCAGACCTGGTGATACATTGGCAGCTTTTTTCCCAATTTTAGCATCATGCGGCATCGTCAGTCGTTTGAGCGATAATGTCACGTTCGAGACAGACTTCGAGTTTGTTTAGCTTTTCTTTGATGATGTCTACGCATTTCGTAGCAGGTAAAGAACCATACACTTCTTAATGAGATTCAAGTTATTGAAGTAATTTGGGAAATGTTGTGAGTGCAGATTTACGCTCAGATGTCTCCGATTGCGAATCGATGTCCATGCATCAAAGGAAATTGAGAATTTGTGGCCTTTTTTAAGCTATGTTTTCATTTGAGACTTAAGAAAATCTTTAACTTACGCGTACGCTTGATTTAGGACTATAGCTGTTTTTGTATTCTTGAACAATGACAAATTGTGTCCCGAATGTTCGAAGAATCTCCATAGATCCATGGACTGAACGAATGTGTTAAATGAATATCCAATACGCGAAATCATGAATTCTAACCATAGATTTTCAACAGATTCGTAGAAATCAATCAATTTTGTTATTTTGATGGTGCATAAGCACAGAGGCTGGCCAAAGGCCTGCCACCATTCCCTCCACATATCCCTGTTTTGGGCCACCTCGCGCAACCCCGGCAGGTTTCGGTCTAGATCGGCACGCCATCTCTCATCCACCGGGTCGGCCTCGCTTCCTGTGTCCGTCAGGGGGAATCCAATCGGTGACGATTTTTGCTCATCGTTTGCGGTCCATACGACTGACGTGACCGCCTACTTCTATTTTACTTTGGCAGTCGCTACTCCAACATCCGCAATTTGGGTTTTGGAGCGCAGTGTGGTATTTATGACGTGTTCAGTCCTGTCAATACGCTGCCCTTTGGCAAACCTTTTGAGTCTGGATTTCTGATGATCAGTCAATTAACAGTTCTGCGCACCATAGGTTAGGTTAGGCAGTATGCACGAGTCGACGAGATTTGCAAAATCTGTCAGAAAAACTTCGAAGAAAATTCCCCATTATCATGGAGGCTTCAAAAAGCTTGTTGCTAGGGCACATATTTTTTTACATTTTAAGATTGGACGAAATGAGAGGTTTTCTGATAGCTTCAAATATGTCAAAACTAGTTCCAAAACTTCTTGCAGATGGCGCTAATCTAAAAAAACTAAATTTAGAATTGTCTACAAAAAATAAAAATATGAAATGACAACCCTGTCTTAGTAGTGCCATCTATTGTCATTTCTTAGAACTGTCATAAGCCACCTGTCAGAAAACCTCCCATTGTCATGCAAAGGCAAAGATGTTTGTGTTTTACGGTAGTTGTATATCTACTATGTGAGTGACGACACAAAAATGGCAGAACATTTTATAATAATTAAGTATTTGATTTATACGAGTACAAGGCAGTTAGAGAATGAGGTCTATACATATAATACGAAATGTACCTAACCAAAGGTTTTTTTTACTATTTTTTCTAATATGATATTGTTCAAGAAATAAACTAACTATTGATATACAACATTCATCATCAGCCACAACGACGTCCACTGCTGGACAACGGCCTCCCCCAATGATTTCTGTGCTTGGCAGGCGGGTTGGCGATCGCAGTATTGGTATTGGTTTAAGCATACAACATTTATGTTATAAGTATTTTTAAGCTTTGTTGTGTAGATACATGTACATTATGATCGACTGATTATTTTGCATTTCTCTGTAAACATTGGTTTACGTGTACTTATAGTGTAAGCATTCTGAAAAGAAATCGAAAATAAATAAAAAAATATCTACTCATGGTTTTGTTTTTATTATTTTAAAGATACACGGTTTTAAGCCGGACGCTTTATTATTGAAGCCAATAATAATTGATTTGTACTTAACTGGGTAGAGATTGATTAGTAATAAACATTATATTAATAATGTTTGGTGACTGCGTGTGTGTGTGTATTTCACTTTAACAAGGGCCCTGAAAATTCCTCATTCTGCAATATTGTGTGCTTACAGCCAAGGACTGGGGACTGGGGGACAAGTAATGGGTGGGGGAATCCTCATGGACACCCCGCCGCCATGGGGACAGCGAATGGGGTAGTGTCGGACTCTTACCGACTAAACCCTCACGATGACCTCCGTGTCGCGCGCAGGGCGGGTCCCGGGAGTACCCGGAGGAATTGCGTCAGGTCCCGCCCAAGCGATATGTCCTTTACTCGGACTCCGTTTCGGGGCAGACGGTGACGTGTCTGCGCCCCAACGACCTCCATCGCCAACGGCGGTTACCAGGCCATTGGGTACCCGCCGCTCTTCTCGGGGCCGTACAAGCAGGTGCCGGGGACCCCACTCTGACACCTACGACCCCAAGGACACCTTTTAGGACGCCTTAAACGCCAGGAGGGGAGGGGATACCGTAGTCCTATTCTTGTCTAAACGCCCGGAACTACAGGGCTCACAGCCAAGGACTGCCGTAACGTAACCCTACGTTTCCACCGAGTTAGGTTATCACTGGTCATTTTCTCTAACACGTAATTTTCTCTGACTCGCCACTTTCCCTTATTCGCCATTGTCATAAAAATCTTTAAGACGTCATTTTCCCTATTTCGTCATTTGCTTTAATTGGTCATTTTCGTTAATTCGTCAATTGTTATTATATGTAAAATAAAAATAAATAAATACACTTCACGCCTTTAATCCCAAAGAGGGGTAGGCAGAGGCACTTGCTAAAGCAAATACCCACGGTTCACCAAGCGTATTTAACCCTTGTTATTGTATGTAGTCATGCTCATAAATATTAGGAGTCATGCTCATAAATATCCGAAATAAGAGCTTCCATTATAGTGATCCATACAACACTGACGACGGGGCCTACACACGGCGAAATAATCCATAAATTTTCATGGCGAAAAACCGTGTGTGTACAAAGAGCCTAACTGCCATAAAATAGTAGAGAAGATATCATTAGGATAATCTAATGACATGAATAGTCAGTAATTATTAGGTAGGCAGCGGGATAACTTTAATATTTATTCGAAGATACTGATGGTTCTCGTTGGAAGTGCCTGTGGAAATTAGCAATGATTAATGTTATCCGATACAATAAGCGAACAAAATAATACTTTCATTTTATTTCGACATATATGTATGGAGTAATCATAAATAGTTTCTTACGCGATAAGTGATAGGCAGATTTGTTTATTTTAATATGTAAATAATATTTTTTGTTTTTAATATTTTTTGTTTAACACTACGTAGGTAGGTACTTACTATCGTACCTTTATTTATTTACCTACATTAACTGAGCTAGAAATATGAGCATGACTACATACAACAACAATTGACGAATTAACGAAAATGACGAATTAACGAAAATGACGAAATAGGGAAAATGACGTCTTAAAGATTTTTATGAAAATATTTTTGTAATGAAACACGCACAGACATTATAACTCAATATTGTTCACCGGGTATATAGGCGCGAATATAATCAAAAACAACCTCGAACTTACCTTTGTTTTTTTTAATGAAAATGACGAATGAGGGAAAAATTTGGCGAGTTCAGAGAATATTGTTACGTACGTGGGGGGTGGTACCGATAGAAAAATGACACTGTTACGAAAATCAAGAATTACACTTTATTCCGACACCGTAATTACACAAACTAATTACAATCGTACAATCGTTAAACTAACACCGCTAATAAACACTTTCACAATCACACAATCACTTGTTAACTCTCTTTAATTTTCTCTCTTGATGTTCACTGTATCGCTGTTTAGTTGAAAAACTGTCCCGCCGACTCGATCGTCGCTCTTTATATACCACGGTACACAATCCAGAACATTCGAGTAGGTTCAGTTACATTCTCGAGTCGACTTCTAATAATAATAATTAAATACCTAACCGTCGCGTCGGCCCGCTCGCGTGTTTATACCTACTCCAACAGTAGGTAAGTAGATTTATACCTACTTGTGAGTCGCGTTGACGGCTCGCGTGTTTATACCTACACCCAACAGTAGGTAAGTAGGTGTATACCTACTTGTGGTGAGGTAAGTACTTGTGGCTTCCGAAATATACCACACTTTTCTCGATCATTCGAGATCCTTCTACTACATTCTGACGCATATAGGCACTGTGTAGTGGTTTGTATGCGTCGACTTGGATACTGGAATGTTCTTTAGGCCTCTCGAATGTTCGCCGTACCTCTACGGCATTCTAGCCGTTGTTTCTCGACCCCGGGGCGTAACACTACCCCCTTCTAAAACGTGCTCGTCTCGAGCATGATTATCTCCATAGTATCGGGCCAGCCGGTCGATGTGCACAACCTTGCATGGGCTGCGGTGATTTCTCTGTATGCGATATGTCACATCGTTGATCTTGTTCACCACCTTATATGGGCCCTCCCAGTTTGGTGACAATTTAGGAGACTTTCCCTTTTTACGCAAAGGGTTGTGCAACCACACCTGCGAACCTTCCTCGAATCCTGATTGATTAGACTTACGATCATAGCGTGTTTTCATCCTGTTACTGGCTTGAAGTCCATTATCTCGAACAAGATTGTGAACATCTTCTAGTCGATTTCGTAAGTCACTCGCGTACTCCGTTATGGACATAGGTGTGTCTGGGGGCCTTCCGGGTAGTAAATCTGCCGGTAACCGCAGTTCTCTTCCAAAGTTCGCACATGCAGGAGTCATGTTTGTGCTCTCATGTGTTGCCGAACTGTACGACAGCAGAAAAAGAGGTATGTGCCTATCCCAATCCTTTTGATGACTATCAACCACCTTGGCCAAATGTCGTTCCAGGGTTTGGTTGAACCTTTCGACCATTCCATCAGATTGCGGGTGATATGGCGTTGTTCTCGTCTTATGGATCCCCATGATTCTACATGTCTCTTGAAAAACTTGGG